>JAIPRL010002605.1:0-14893 GCA_025469235.1 Pemphigus obesinymphae
TACTAGGGAAGTTATCGATTACCGCCATTATGCCTTGATCGCGTTTTCGTCGTATTCGTCGAACGCCAGCTACCTCAATTAATTCAAACTTTTCACGGACATGATAATAACGCCTATCTTTTTTCATAGTATTCGTGTCATTGGTTAATATTCTAACAGCTTCAGCATCTCGTTCGGCCGTCCACTGTGACTCTATCGTTATTTAAAATTAAAAATTAAAAAATAAAATATTCCAATATCGAAATCGAAATGTTATTAGCAAATTAATTACGTCCGCACTTCACACACTGTTTTCAACATACGAATCGAAAATTACTGAACATTTTCATATTTAGACGTAAAATATTGAGGAAACTGTCTTATTATTGTTACATACCGGTTATTCGTATCATACTTTAGAGTTTAGGTAGGTAATTAAGATAACGGCGGCGCGTCGTGTGGAGACTGCAGAGATTGAATAATGGCTGGTAAGGCCAATGAGTACACTTGCGACTGTCTAAAAATGTGTATCGAATAATGTGTTGCCGAATGCATGTAATAGGCAACTGAATTCATGCATTCGGCAAAAAAAACTCTGCTTAATTCATGAAATCGGTAGTCAAATTGCCGATTTCATGTATTCGGCAACGACGTTGCTTTTTTCATGAAATCGGCAATATATTTCTGCCGATTTCATGAAATCGACGTAACATATACATTATGTATCATTGTTTGCACACGTAAACCCTCATAAGACTATTAAAAAAAAAATAGCCTTGGGCCTTGTCGTTACCTGTCGAAAAATCTTCGAAATGAATCGAATCGAATCGAAAATCATTAAAATGAATATTATCATTTTTAATACCATTTGCACGAACATTGGAGAATGAAAAACCAATAAATTTCCTATGCTATACATATTATAAAAACAACAGGATACTGGCGGATGCGACAAATCCGGACCACTTTATTCAACATAGTTCGGTGTCCTTTCTCCAATGTTCATGACCATTTGAAAGCATTGAAAGATTACAAAGCGGTAACACCTTATCTTCTCTTCGTGTATGGAATAACCTAACCTAACCCTCCTATCGATCGATACGCTCCTGACGTAACAGAATAACCGCGCGCTTTTTTTCAGACTCCTTATCTCTAGTCTTTATGATAAAAACATATTGTGTATTTTTCAAATTTTGCATTTCATTAAAAACGTATGCGGCATGTGAAGTGTGAATTTTGTGTGTAATTTTAAAGTTTTAAATGTATAACGTCTAGTTAACCGTTCGTTTGTCGTTTTATAGTATAATAAAATAGCATACAATTTGGATTTATATTCAATCGAATAATTGAAATTTGTAATTATTATTTTATTATTACTTGAATGGTGTACGAATTCTATTTATTATAAAAATATTCTGATTTATGGTAATGTAATGAATTCAAACGTTTATTTTATTATACGTGCATAAAGGTGCGTAAATGGGTTATTTGGTAATACACGGCCTACTGCAGGTGTAACTATACTGTCTAAATTTCATCCATATATTATACCTACCTACCATTGAATATATGTATATGAAAATAATAATTCTAAACAATCTTGTATGCCCGTTGTGTCTGTAGTAACCGAATTTGTTGATTTGGTTACCGGAGAGTAGATATTCATTATAAATATTTTTTATTACATTGTTGATTTGTTTACTAAGGAAATAGATATTATTCATTTTGTTTTATAATACTTTTAGGTTGTTATTTATAATATGTTTAGAAACCGGGAATTTATCACACTCACAGGTTTTCTTAACTTGTTTCACTTAATATTAATTTTAAATTAAATTTATTATTAATAATATTAACAGTTGTGTAGGTACCTACCTACCTATTCAAAATAAAATTTCTCCCTAAGTAAAATTCTAAACAAAATCTAACTACCTAAATACAATCATATAAATCCTAGTGGTTTAAATATTTCAAATCTAATAGAATTTTTATTTTTATTCAACCTAGTGATTTCTTAGGCGAACCATATCAATAAATGTATACTTTGATTCATAGGTACATAGCTCATTAATGATTCTTTGAATCACAAGGTTTCAACAGATTTCAACCTACTGAGTAAACTCATCTGTGATTAAGTAGTTTTTGTATAAACAAAAATTAATGAAAATGTTTGAAATTTTCACAATCCCTGGTTTCTGGATATGCTATCGATTGATTTCAACTAAACACCATTTTAAATCTTTGTATTTATACCAGAAACCAAATAAATTTAAACTGATAATTATTACCTTCGTCCAGTGGCATACCTACTTTAGACTTAAGGTTTAAACTAATATTTAAAATAACAAGACAGATCAATTTCGACATTGGTACTAGACAGTTGATATGACTATTGAATATTAATATGAATATACCTACTCATTCATTGTATCTTATTTGTTTTTAGTTATTAATAATATTCAATACAATGGCGGATTTTACTGATTCTCCCATAGAATGGGAGAGTGAAACATTCGATGATGAACAAAAGGAAAAATGGATCGTTAAACAACATATCATGTTTTTAATAGATGCGTCAAAACCAATGTTCAATAGTTTTAATAACACAACATTTTTTGCTGCAAGCGTACAAAGTTGCAAAACTATGGTTATGAATCTCATAAAAACTAGTAAAAACGATAAAATAGGTATAATGTTATTTGGTACAAATGATGATAATAAGATTTGTCCGAAATACATTAATGTTATAAAAGATCTGAGCAAACCAAGTATTGAATTTATTAAAATACTTGATAATCTCATGTTAGCCGACGAAACTACCTTTGGGCAATCTCCGTCAACACCACTAGCAAATGCTTTGTTTTATGGCAAATATCTTATAAACAAGTGTAAAGTAAATCAAAGCTGCAGTACTATTATGCTCATTACATGCAATGATCAGCCAAAGATTGGCGATTCTAAAAAAATATTCCATTTAAGAAAAATATTAGATGATGTTATTAAAAATAATATAGATTTCAAACTTATACCTTTTGGAGCTACTTTTAACATGAAACTTTTCTATAAAGATATTCTTAGTAATTTTGACAATATATCCAAACCCACTAATGGGTTAAAAAATATAGATGATATTGTGTTGGAAATCAATGATAAAATAAAACATGGTAGAAGTGTGTCTAAAATCAAATTCATAATTGATGACAATAACACTCATTTTTATGTAAAATTGTTTAATTTTTATACTAAAGCAAAAATTCCTGCAAAAGTTAGATTAGATAAAAATACAAATACACCTTTGGTATCAATTAACCAAGTATTTACCATACACACTGACGAATTAATGTACAAATCTGACTTGGCTAAATATTGTATGTTAGCTCAGGAAAAAATAATATTCAAAAATGAAGATATTTCCATTCTCAAAAGTAGTATCATTGAACCTGGCATCAGATTACTTGGTTTTACACATAAAGAAAAAATCTTTATAGCGTATCACTTCAAGACATCTACTTTTATTCAGCCCAACAATGAGGTAGTAGAAGGTAGTTCACTATTATTCAACAGTCTACTCTTTAATTGTTTGGAAATGAACAAAGTAATTATGTGCTTTATAAAAGTCAGACAAGGGGGTAGAGTACATTTGGCTGCATTGATACCTCAAGCAGAGATTATAGATGAAAATGGTGTTCAAAAACTTCCGTCAGGTTTTCATGTCATATACTTGCCATTCTCAGAGTGTGTGAGGCAAATGAAAGAACAACCACAAAATAATGAATTATCAAAAATCACAGACCAACAACTGTGTTTGGCAAAATTAATTTGTGAAAAAATGACAATTGATTATCAACCGTCAATGATCAAAAATCCGAAAATAAATTTTCACTGGGCAATGTTAGAGGCATTGGCCATGGAATTGGAACCTCCAACACCTGTAGATGAAACACTTCCTGCAAACGATATTATTGAAAATAAATTGAGTTTATTGAAAAATGATATTTTAATCGAGCTTTTCCCATTTGGTTATAATAAATCAGTAGCCGCCGCGAAGAAAAGAGTGATTTCTAGTTATAATGCTAACAAAACATCAATCAAAAAGAAGAAATGAATTGAATCACTCTCGTAAATGTAATAAGTATATAATTATAATTTTTTTTTTTTTTTAGTAACTACCTAATAAAGTTTAAGAAAAGTTTTTAACTAAATCTATGTGCAATTTAATTATGTATTTATAAATATTACAAGTATACAGTTGTACAATATAAAATAATATTGATTAAATTATTTAATTTTGATATACACTACATAATATATTAACAGTTTTACATCCTCTCATTTCACATACTCTCACATATTAGGGGAGCCGAAGATGGTTCTTAATAGCTAAGACATGCATAGCTAACAAATTATTGGATAGGATTGGTAATTATGGTTGGCTTGCACCAGAGATCGGACACCACCAATTAAAAATATCTTGTTAGCTACCCCAGTTTACTATCAGAGAGTCAAACTAGGGACCGCATGCGCTGAAACTCATATTTTGCAATACCTATGGTGCAAGAACAAGCGTACAACAATTTCCATTTATACATGCGCCTCACTGAGTTTGGTGTCTCCATGGCACATGTGGTATACCAAGCTGGTTCATCCAGTACCAGGTTCGCCAAGCCACGCACTGTGGGAGACACCATTTAAAAATCTCAAATGTACTTTATTACTATCTAATACATACAATAGCATATTTTATTTTTTTATTTTTTTGTCCATAATATACTTAAAAAAAAATTAAATATGATTATTAACAGGATTAAAATGACTTTTTATTTGCAGATTTGATAACTATTTTATGGATTGAATTTAATATCATTATTATTTAAGAGATCTAGAAGGAACCGTATTCCTGAATCCCCCTTCATAAATACATTGTAATATTTCATATTACATATTTATTATATACATTATATATTTCATTGTGTAATCATACACACTGCGTCTTAAACGGTATTGTCTATTAGTGTTTTATCTTGTTTTTATAACTAGTTTTATCTGTTTCAATATTTTGAATGTTTATTTTACACATAATAGTTCACTATAATTATTTTTCAAAACTGTTGACCCCATAGACTAATAGACATAGTAATAATGGACTTCTTTATATCAATGTTAGCAACGATACTGATATTTATTTAAATATTTGTTACAAATTTATTAGTTCCGTCGGATTTTGAGTTTTTTTTTTAATAAATTTTATTTTATATAACAATTTTTTGATTTCATTAGGCGTTTTGTTGATAACAACTAAAAACTCATGAACACACAAACATCTACATGATACAATATTATTTTTTTAGATGATTCGTCATTCTCATCACTATACATTTTTTTTAAAATGTATAATCTAGAACACACTGATGATGATGATTACTTGACGACTAAAATAGATTTCTATTCATTCAATTTTTTTATTTAATACATATAATACTTTTGGTACTGTTGTAAATGTAAATAAATTGAATAAAAAATAAAACTGAATGAATAAGTTTTGAATAGCAACAACTAAACCACCAGTTTTGTTACATCTAATATTAATTTTGAGTTTTCTAAATATTTTATAATGTTAAATAACAACATATCAACGCATTGTTGGTTTCCATTAATGTAATAAATAAAAATTATATATACATAGGTATAATAATGTTATTGCCAAAGATAATGTTAATAATGACAAAAATATATAACATAATATTTTACTTCTTCATACTTTTACTCAACAATTATTCTCTTTTTGAATCAAACAACAATACAATTTGAAAAAGCGAACAATAAATACATTTAATGTAATAATGGGTAATTATAGATAATATAAATGCAGTATTATTTTATTAATAATTTATGGTAATTATTATAAAAATATGTAATACAATAATATTGTGTAAGCAAGTGGAGAAACTATGGAGCACAGATATTATTTTATAACAAATTAATGAGAACGCTACATACCCGATTTTTAAAAGGTTTTGTATAGGCAATTTTAAGAAAAATCAAACAAATTAAATATACTTAAAAATAGACCTGTGCCGGGACCATTTTTATTGTAATGTAATCACAATATTTATTTTTGAAAACATAATTACACAATTCAAATGCTGTGTAGCCTTAAAAAACAAACAAAATTGTACTACTATTTGAAAGATGAGAAGTTAAATATATTTGTTGGAAGCCAATTTTTAAAAATTGTATTAACAAATTAAATATATATCATAAAAAAGGCATATTTGGTTAATTTCCAGTTGTAAAAAATATAAAAATAAAACATTACTTTAAAAATCTAATTCCAAAATAACGTTGAAAATGTTTTTATATTTAACTATGTATAATTTATGTCTCTATGTTTATTGTATACGTTTTTGAATACAAATATCTGGGAAGTAAGATAACCAAGGACGGACGTAGTACCAGGGAAATAATACCAGCAGAATAAACCAGGCTAAAAGTGTATTTCAGAGCAAGAAAAATATATTTGTATCTAGAAGTATTAATATAAAAATAAGGAAAAACTTACTAAAGGCTTATGTTTGGAGCATAGCACTGTATGGAAGCGAGATATGGACTAAGTAAAACAGAAAAAAAGACTCCAAACGTTTGAGACATGCCATCGAAGGGAATAATAGCAAAGGGCGACCGCCACTAGATTATATTAGTCAAATAGAAAGAGATATGGACTGTAGTTCGTATTGTGAACTAAAAAGGTAAGCAGAGAAACGGCAGGCGTGGAAAATTGTTGCCAACCAGCCTTTGGGCAGCTAACAGAAGATGTTAATTGTATACTTAGCAGCATTTGAATTACGAAAGTACTATTTTTTTACTAAAATTTGTTAGTGTAGCGTCCTTTTAATGAGATTAAAACATGATTGAATTGTTAACCAAATTTATATTTAATATTAAATATTAAGATACCTTTTGTGCGATGATGCATTGAAATTGTATTGCAACCCATTTGATAGTAAAATATTTATACTCACATTATACACATAAAAAAAAAAAAAATAATATAAACCAAAAATATGGCCACTTAAAACTACATATTTTTTTATTGCTACCTATAACATCTAATAAAATTTGAAATAGCAAAAGAGAAAAAATATTAGATACATTTTATGTAAAAAAAAGGAAATAATTTTCATTAAATTGTATTCAATTACTACATAATATAATAATAAATGTAGAGATGAAAAAGTCAAAAATTACAAACTGATTTATAATTAAATGCTACATTCAACAATATTTTAGTTACATAGAACATATTTATTACTTTTAAACTCGTAATAATATTACATGTGCCAGACAAAAAATTAATCAGTAAATTTCTGATTTTTTTTTTAATTACATTTTTATAATTATTATTAAACATCTTATTGAATACAAAGTTTCATGAAGTTTATAATAATGAATCGAAATACACAAATAATTTGTATATAATAATATTGTTTTTATTTTTAGCATTTAGAACTGAAAGCAATTTGTATGTGTACAATTATTTTACTCAAGACAAATATATAGGTACTACAACTGTCTAAAAGTTTAATACAAGTGTGGTGGGACAATGAAACGAATAGATTTCAAACTACTAAAAACATACTCATATTTTACTATTGAAAAATATACTTGTACCTATTTCATTTTTTATAAATTTATTAATAACAAATTTAATGTACAAAAGTTGCAATTTTATAAAATTTCAATTTTGGAACAAAACATCCATCAGGTATAACCTTTTTTTCAGGCGCACAGATTCTTTTCAATGTTCATAATATTTTTTAACATATTCATGGGAATTATAGCCAATTCTTGTTGAATTTGTTCTTTTATAGCATGAATTGTCTTAAATAGATTCAGCTCAAACACCAAGGTCTTCATGTACCCTCTCTTTAGGCAAAATAACAAGTTGTTAGATCGGTACAAACTATACTTCCAGAATCATAACAAACACAATTTCCAGGAATGAAGCTATCTCGTGACCCTCTAGATCACCTAACCTAAAAACTTGTAATTTGTTCCTGTAAATATTATAAAGGTACCTGAAGACCAAAGTGTTTGAGCTAAATCCATCTAGGACTATTCAATTATTCATGCCCTATAATAGAGTACATTCGACAAGAAAATAATGCAATTCTCATGAATATGAGAAGGTATACAGGTATGCTGAAAAATGAAGAACAATGACAGGATATGTGCATCTGATAAAACTAAAATTTAACATAATTGCAACTTATGTACTTGTAATTTATTACCAACAAAATGATAAAAAAAAAATATATTTTATGGTTTATCAATAGTTCAAAATATTTTTGTGCCCCACCCTGCACTTTGAAATGTTCTAAATATTGTCCGACTTTGTTCTTGGTTATTAAAGCAAATTTAAGATCAGTCTGTACTTACAATACTTTAAAATGAAGTGCATAGCACACATAATTTGAAATACAATTATTCATATACCTTAGAATATTACAAAATGCAGATAAAATAAGAGAATAGTTTATATTAATTAAAAGTACAATAAAAAGTAATAACTTGCCACAATTATTGCAAAAACATTCATACTTTGGATATTTAATTAACAATAAAAGTAAATACCATTTGTAAGCTCTAAGATATATAACAAAAGTAATCTATATTTCTATTTAATTAATAATAAATATATAAAATGATAGGCCTCTGAGAACACATTAAAATAATCAGTTCGAATCGTCAAAATACAATTTGGTCACTAAATATATATATATATGTATATATGTATTATTGTTTTTCTTTTCTTTTGACTGAATAAAATCTTTCAGCAATAATATAATTATAATGAATATTTATACTACTAAATTATATGTAATGGTAATTAGTTTATATTAAAACAAATAAATGACAAAACACATAATGTATCATTTATAATAATATTATAATTTATATTGTATGGTTTTGTAATAATATTCCTTAAAAAATAACACAAATATATTATTGTTGATCATCAACGAAATTGTTTACAATGAGCAAAATTAATGGGTAATGTGAATAACGGTCAAATACTTT
This sequence comes from Pemphigus obesinymphae, assembly GCA_025469235.1. Lineage (NCBI taxonomy): Eukaryota > Metazoa > Arthropoda > Insecta > Hemiptera > Aphididae > Pemphigus > Pemphigus obesinymphae. The sequence goes on from JAIPRL010002605.1 coordinate 9,058, forward strand.
CATACCTTCAATAATAATAATTAGCGTAATTTACAAGTAAAAGCATGGAAGATATGAATTAATAAAAATAAATATACATATATATTAGACTTAGATAATAGCAAAAAATTATTTACAAGTTGGATTCAAAGGAACGTGATCACTCTCATTTGAACTTTATTAAACGTTTAATCGACTTTATTTTCAAAAACAAGTCACTTGCGGTACACGTTAATAGTATAGATATTAATTTTTTTTGGATCATTTGAAGATAACAACAACTTTAAACGTTGGTTTAAACTGTGTGTAAAATAATGTATAATGTAAATAATATTATACTTTCTGAATCATCCACTTTCCTTATTTCAATTAACAACACAATTTTACATTCTAAGATGTTAATATTGATTTATTTCTAAACACCTAATAAAACATTAATAAATATATCGTATATAAGTACCATGAATAGTATCACAGATGACAGGGAATTTTGGGAAATGGCCGGATGGGAACAAAAAAAAAAAAAAAAAAACAACAAATCAATAAAATGTACACTATTTAAATTCTAGCTAATTATTTTATATCGTAATGCAGTGATTGCCTTTAAATGGTCACATTTAATAATATTAAATTATCTAAAAACTAATAATATTTAATATTGACACTCAAAAAAAAAAAAAAAGTACATGGGAAAATATTATACTTTGGACACAAATACCTTATAAGGCTAATGTCTGATTAGATAATATAACAACAAATTTGATTAAAATCAAACAATATAAATTAAATATTAAATTTATAATAATAGTAATACATATAATTTTAACTAAATTTATACCATAGGTAGTCAATACCTAATGAGATGAGTATTTTAGATTTAAAGTTAAGGATTATGTATTGTAAAGAAATAAAAAGAAGCAAGAAATATATAAATTATCTAAATGCAATATGCAGTTTGAATTTTAGAAGAATAAGTTTAAAAGCATCGTAAGGAATTATCATAGTATCTATGGGAATTATGAACATATAGTATGCATATTTTGCTTACAAGTTTTGGCTGAAATTCACAGTTTCAGTGAAGATCATTTGTTTTAATGTTTCTCTAGGTAGATCGTCTAACTCACAGGCGAATCTAAAGGGTTCTTCTGCTACAGGCTGTAAAAAAAAGGAATATAAACAATTTTAAATTCAAATTATAATTTACCAAAAAATATATATGTATACACTATACAATATAAAATTATAAATAATTAAAGAGAATTAAATACTATGAAAAAAAATTATTTTTTGTATACATCTTTTCAAATATCTAAGTACTAAAGTACTCAAACCAAATTATATTACTTTCAAACCCTAATCTAAACTAACGGTTTTACATCCTCTTATTTCCCAAACTCAACTCAACATGCTCAGGTTTGCACATTCACACATTAGGGAAGTCGAAGATGGTTCTTGATATCTATGACAAGCATAGCTAGCAAATTATTGGACGAATTTGGTAATTATAGCCGGCTTGCACCAGAGACCAGACCCCAACAGCAATAAAAATCTTGTTGGCTACTTCATTTTCTACCTGGGAGTCGAACAGAGAATAACGAATGCCGAAATATATGATTCAATCACAGACAACCCCCTTCCAGACACTAATAAATTATTAATATTAAGTTATTATTAAAAATCTAAACTATGATAACGTACACCACGTTAATCCATATATATGTAAGTTGTATGTAGGTAACTTGTTTCCGAATTTCTTTAACCCAAATAACATGTGAAATACATCAAATAAATTAAATTTAAATTTAAATACATTTTATCTGTAACAATTTTTTTATCTGGAACCCCACTGTTCATTTTGCGTTACCTAACAATAATATTTTTTCAAGACCGGCAATAATAAATGATGTATTTTAATAAACAAGAAAATAGGATTATGTGTTAACGAAGAAAAACAAAATTTATAATTATTTCTAGAAGTGATGAAAATCAATCTAATTTACAAGTAAACAATTTTACATATTTTGAAAAAAAGTGGAAAATTTTATATATCTGGAAGTGAACATAAATAGTAAAAATGACATGCACCGAGAGATACACGAAAAAATAAAAAGCAGGAACAAGTTTTACCATAGCATCAATAAGTTATTTAAATCTAAGTTATTGTCAAAAAAGTCAAAAACTCCAAAAAATGGTTTACGATAAAAGAAGAAAATAATAGGCTAGTAATATTTGAAATAAAAGTGTTGAGAAACATTTTCGGCCCAGTGTACAATATGAAGCTAAGAACATTTGAAGGAAAAAAAATTATGACCTGTACAAGCTGTATGGAAAACCTAATACACTGTCATATATCAGTCAAGAGATTGGAATGGTTTGGTCATGTATAGAGCCAAAAATGACATTACAAAAAAACCTTAACTGAAAAACTATATACAACAAAGGACCACTAAGTAGACTGCAAAACGAGATGGAAAGATACAGTGAAGAAGGATATATGGAGATGGACAGTAATGTGTCAACTGAATTGGCACTCAATAAGGAAAGGTTGAGAGGATTGCTTGTGACAGCTCAGATCCTATAAGCTGATAAAAGAAAGAAAGAAAAAGTCAGTTTGTTCACTTCTTTCTTGTCGAGTGTACTTATTCACTATTACGTCATAAAACCCCAATTATTCCAGACTATCAAAATTATACTGTATTCACTTTTTCAAGGAAATTTTTTTAAACAAAAAAAATGTGGTTATCATATAGGTAATATACCCTATATGAATAACTGTATGTGTTTTTAGTTTTCAATAACTATAATGGAACGATAAATTAGAAACTAATATTTCGTTAAAAAATAAATAAATAAAGTGTTTCTTTATTTTAAAAATGTTATTTATTTATGTAAATTTTTCATTTTTCTGATCTTATTGAAAATACAAAAATGTATTTATTTTGATATGATTATAGTTTTCACTGTTTCTCATTGACTATTAATGATCTTTATCATCATAAAATTTATTTTAATTTTTAATTTCATATAAAATATATACATTTTTTTAGAAACAACTATTATATTTATTAAAAGCTAGTATTTTTATTAATAGTTCATAGTTAATAATACTCACATAGGAGTAAAGTTTCAACTTATAAATATCTTTCATCAAATATTTTTTTAATTAAATATTCAACAAAAATATTGAAAATAAATTGTATTGGTGTACATTTTTAAAATTTTATAAAATAGCTTTACCTCATCAGCAGGATCATAATACTGTTCAAGATACGGATGCGCTAAAGCCTCTTCAACTGTGATTCTATTATGCGGGTTAAACGTCAACATTTTATCCAATAAGTCCAAAGCTTTTGGATCAGCTGATGGGTAGAGTTTTGAAAATGTAATTTTCGGTTTGAAGGGTAAAGATTGTAAATAACTTCGAGCCTAAAACAAAAAAGAACATTTATGTTAAACAATAATAATGAACAAAATTGTAAAATCTCAATACATACTTTATCATTAATAATACACAACAAATCTACTGCAGTTGGTGAACCGAGTATTCCCAATATATGATTTAATTGATCTAGGTAATGTTTACCAGGAAATATCGGTCTGTTTGATAACATTTCAGCTAAAATACAACCAACTGACCACATATCAATTGATTTTGTATAGCCCTAAAAGAGGGTGTTATTAGCAATGGTGTTATCATATTTTAAATTATTAGTAATAATGTATACTTTTGAGTTCAACATAATTTCAGGAGCTCGGTACCATCGTGTGGCTACATATTCTGTAAGAAATCCTGTATGATCATGATCAGGATCTGCAACTCTTGCAAGACCGAAATCACAAATCTAAAATGAAAAGTAACATATTATTAAAATTATTATCTAGAAAAAATAAATGTAGTAAAAAAAACATTTAGAATATTAAAATTATATTAAATAAATAATAATATATACTTTGAGATCGCATGTTGTGTTGAGAAGCAAATTACTAGGTTTGAGATCACGGTGGAGGACGTTTGCTGAATGTATATATTTTAATCCTCGTAGAATTTGATAAAGGAAATAACAAATGTGATCATTGCTCAGTCTCTATAATATATTTAACAGAAAAAATTATTTATTTATTTTATAATATATTCACATATACAATAAAAATATATATATATATACATATACACAAATATAACAAAATTTTTATTACTATAATACTACCTTGTATCCTTGATAATAATTAATCATGTATGAAGTTTTGTTTTAATTTTATGTGCCTCATTATTTGATAAACCTGTGCACCTCATACTCATCTCCATAATAATAATAACCAACACGAAAACAAAATAAGATCTATTCAGAAGTACTTTTGAAGAGACTAATAACCCTTTCAGTTGATGCAAAAACTGACCAGTAATATCGTTAATACAACAAAAATAACAACACATATTGCTCAAGTCAACAGTTATTATGAAATCATATACCTGTTGGAGATCAGAGAACTAGTTCAAGTGTTGAACGAGATAAACATGACATAAAACATGGTGCCCAATGGATAAAACCAAATGGAACCATAAAAGCAGTACTGGCTCTATGACCAAATCAAAGAAATTTAAAAAAAACGTTCCAAATCATACTTAAACATTGTAATTACACAAATTTAATTACTTAAAAACTTTGAATAAGAAAAAGTATTGCTACGGAATATTTCTTGACACAGTCCATTGATAACTTTTGATAAAGTCTGGTAAAAGAGATCACTCATCAAACTAGCGTGTCATATTCTTAGTACACAATTTTAAAATCCTACCTGACTGGATATCATGTCAATTCTAAGTCATGCACAATAGAACTATAACCAAATCTATAATCTACTCTACAGAACAGATATACCAACCAATGAAATAATGACTGATTTTTACTGACGATACAGCAATCTTAATAAGTAGTAAATACCAGCAGACTGTGACTAACAACTTCCAAATATCAAGAATTACAAAATTGTATATTAATACTATAATTAATAAAAGTTATTAGATCAACAAACAAGTGGTGTTAATCCCCACAACAAGATTTACCTGAAGATATCTGGGAATTCATCTAGATTTTCAACAACTAGAAACACTACACATCCACCAGCAAAAATTGCAGATCAAAGAGAAATACCTACATATTTTATTGGTTAATTAAATTCCATACTAAATGATCTATAGAAAGCCTTTCCTGTAAGTAGATTTGGACTTGTAGTATTGAACTATGCAGGTTATGCCAGTAAGTCATACAACATGAAACATTGCTCTTTAGACCATCATAGCATATGAGTTTCAAAAGAATGACATAAACCATGCCTACAGTTGTAGAAGAAATCGTCAAGTAAACATGAGACAAGACTAAATCAACATATCAATCCAGCAGATATTCACTTATCAGATAAATCATAAGTCATCAAACATCTGGAGTCGTAAAACTTTGACAAGATATTAAATTAAGAATAAATCAATTCAATAGAAATGAAACTCCACACGGGTTTATGAATATGTAAATTATGTATATTATATATTAATTAAATGATTTATACAAGGTATGTCCCAAAAGTAATGCGTCAGGCTCTCCAGCGCCGCGCCCTCACCCCCCCCCCGAGCGGTTCGAATCGTCCTACGTGGTGGTGGGGGGTCTGAGGGACGCAGTGGCATGCCCCGTCAGTCGCTTTTGAGCTGCCGTAGTGAAAAGGTGACGCTCCGCACGATAGTCTGTTCGATACCTCGGTCGAAGCGAAGATGGAAAAATCTTTAGAGCAGCGCTACGCCATCAAGTTTTGTGTGCGGTTGAAGAAGACGCCAAAGGAGACTTTCAAGATGATTGAGGAGGCC
>JAIPRL010002605.1:14993-40947 GCA_025469235.1 Pemphigus obesinymphae
TGGCAAAGTCGGTGGCGCAAGTGTATTGCTGCAGGAGGAGCTTATTTTGAAGAATTTTAAGTGGTTGTAACTACTCTGATCAATAAACACGTTGTTTCAGACTCTGACGCATTACTTTTGGGACATATCCTGTATGTAAAAAAATTGTGAATTGCTTTGATAAAGATATATTATCCAATATAGGGGTATAAGTTTCAAAAAATATATTATATAACATTACACTTAATTTATAAACCCATTTATAATAGCCCAAGGCGTTAAATATTTTAAATAAAAAACATATTTTATACTCTGTCCAGTGAGAGAACACGCCAGTTCTGTGCATGTAGACCCACAACTGAGCGACCACCGAGGTCCCATTTCCACCTCTCTAGCAACCCAATCGTCCCAACAGCGGCCGATAGAGAAGACGGCAATGCTTGGTGTGTGATACTATTATATGCAACTATTATTATTTTACATCAATGTTTTTTTTGCATTAATTGACAACCTATTGATATTTCCATCCGACAGCCTGTATACAGAATAACGTAAACATATGCACAGTATCAGTAGCAACACGATAAACAGTAGCCACCGTTAGAATTGTCATTGCGCTGGACGACTGAGTGCGCTGTCGGTCACTTGACAATCCAAGTGGGAACACTATGGGTGGAAACGCGTAAGAATACTTGAAACCATTGAAACCACACCAATTTTGGTTGGCCCGCGGCGCGTTCTCTTGCTGGACAGAGTATAGATTAATGTATAAAAGTTAGGTATAATTAAATACATGATATATTAAACTAATTTTTTAATAGTATATTATTCTCCAATACATTTTTCAATTATAGAAGTTTTTGGATTTCCTAAAAGTGTTAGCAAGACATTTCAACTGTACATAAATATTATTTATTTTATTTGAATTTTAATTAAAATTAACCTGAGTTTTTAAAAGCTTATACAAATCAGTCTCCATCAAACATTGAACAATATACACATCTTTCATTTGTTCAATGGTATCAGCTCGTAATATATTTCTTATATCAATTATCTATAACAAAAAAAATGCAAAAATATATCAATATACTAAAATGATTATTTTGTAAATTGTCTTTTCATACTAACATTTTCATGTTTAAATCTAGTTAATATTTTTATTTCTCTCAATGTCCGCTGGCAATATGTTTGATGTTCGAATGGTGAAATTTTTTTGATGGCTACTTTGCAATTGGTCTCATTGTCAAAAGCCGACCTGTAATACAAATTATATATATATATATATTATTTTATTAAAATAAATTGAGATATTTTTTGTAAAGAAATTCAAAAACTTATTCATTTTCAACAATAAATCATATCTATCAATCATAAAATAGTAACAACATAAAGTGTCAAGTTAAAGTCCATTTATCACATCACTTTTATAAAATCTCCCCATCTATTACTGGATGGAACTTATACCCCCACCATTCCAGTAAATATTGATATTTCAATATGAAAAATAGTTGTGCAACCTAAACAGTTTATTCATGACAATAATTTAATTTTTATTTATGTAAAACATCTATAATAACTTAATAAATATATATAAATTATTATATTATAAAATATATAAATTAATTTAACATCATATAATTTAATTAATTATAATATATGAATTAGGCCCAACTATTAAAGCTCTAAAAAAATTAATTTGACCTAAAAATATGAAAATGCCTTTAAAAATAATTAATTAATGACCTAAAAACAAGATTAAATACTCTTAATATTATGAATACAACTAAAATTGTTGTTGTTAAAACTTGCATCATAGTAAACAGCACAACACATGTTGATAAAAATTAAAGATGTAATAAAATTAAATTTATGACATCCAATTGCAGTAATAATTTATTGTTTTATTATTGTGTTGTTGCCATTATTGGAATTTATATATGTATGTTAAATTAGAATAGTCGATATATATAAATTGTAAATACAAAAAATATGTATGTATTATATAATATAATTTTTCTTTAGATTAGTCAAAAATAGTTAGAAATGACTTTAAACTGTCAAAAAATGCAAAATAAAAATTAGTTATTTATATTCATATTATTAAAACACATTTTGAACTATAAAAGAATCGTCTAAGATGTTTCAACAAAAATACAAGTCATCAAGGAGCAAAATATGTAGAAAATTCCAAATTAAATATTGTTTATAATAATAAATTAATTGGAATTTTTCCGTATATATTATTATTTCAGTATATGTATTAACAAAAGCAGTAGGGATAAGGGATAGAAGATGTGGAAGTCTTTTGATGGTGGGTAGGATATTGGTAGTGAATATATTCAATTTTAAAACAATGATAAATAAAACAATTTTGAGTAATAAGCACTAATAACTACAAGAAAAATGTTTTTGACATTTTTCATTATAAATAGCTAGGTAGTTTTAGGTTTCTAAACATAAGTTTAAACACCTTATATCCTCGTTGTGTCTGTTCGTCTGTCTGCAGTTACTAATTTATAGATATATTTTTTTTTGTTTTATAATATTTTTATTACATAGTTATGAGGAAAATTGTTGATTTGATTACTAGGGAGATAGATATTATTCATTTTATTTAATAATATTTTCAGATTATTATTTAAAATAAGTTTAGAAACAGAAAATTTAGCAAGCTCGCTAAGTACGCTTTCCTAACTTGTTTATTTATGCTTTAGAAAATTACTAGAAAAATTACATCTGAAAAGTACCATATTGAACAAATTTTCTATCAAAAGAGATCTGTATTCCAAAACTCTTAATTTAACTCCTACCCGATAAGTTGTTTATAGAAAATAAAAAAAATAAACATCATTATAAAACCTCGCTCCGCTCAAAATCTAAAATGACCTCTTCAAAGTACCAACGAAATAGAAAGCTCATTACTTGAAAACTTTTATTATCTAATACTAAACTACTTCACCTAAAATGATGTATATATACATAAAAAAAATTTTAAAACATATTGAAAAACCAATAAATTTCTCACTACGCTCCAAATCTAATATTTGTATTTTTCAGACAATCAACACTACAATAACCATAATAAAATTACCATTGGATTTTTAAACAAAACTTCATAAATTATAAGTTATATAATAACATGTAATAAGTAATACTGGTAATGGGTGATTAACCTTTGCATAGTGGAATTTTTCTACATCTTCCATTAGATAGAAGGGTAGGTAAATGTAGGTATAATATTCTCGTAATGTAATATATAAATATATTAACAAGCTTAATGAGAGAAATATTTTCTAAGGCCACAACATTTTACAAAAAGGCTATATGATACTTTTAAGAGTTACCTATATTTTAATTAGTGTGAATGTGTAGATACATATCTGTTTTCTTAATGGATAAAATTTGGTTATGGAAAAAGGTTCATTTAATTTTAATGTCTAATTAATTCATTATATAAATTTATTGTCTGAGTAAACACAATATAGTAATAATTATATAACTAGATATTATAGGGTCATAGGAAATATAAACATAAAATATTAATTTAATTTAAAATTATGATAAAATGTAGGTCTGGCTTTTAAATTAAATTCACCACCAACCACATTATTCATGAACTTTTAATTAAAGTTCAAGTAGTGATATATTTAAGGTTTTACAAGGGTTTTATTTAATAACAATATTGATATATAAAATTAAAATGTATTAAAATTATTATTATTAAGGTAATAACTTAACTCAAAGAGATACAATTACTATGATCCTTCTTTCCTTGTAAATACGCCAATAGTGATCACGGAAAAGAAAATAAAGGTATAAAAATTTTATTTGTGACTCTACGTGAATAATTGAATGAAAACATTGAATGGAAACTTTACAGTACACATGGTTTAATTTGAAAATCTAATTAAAATATACTTTCCTATATTCAACAACTTTATAACAATTACAATGAAAATGTTTATTTTTAGTAATATAAAAAAATGAAACACAAAAATAAGCAAAAGTAATATAAATTATAAGCAATGGTATCTTCCCTCTAAGTTTTTGGAATACAATTATTATATATGTATATATATATAGTATATATAAAATATGTATTATATACATATTGTATTTAAATATTACAATTATTGTAATTTTGTTATTTTATCGTTCAAGTAATAAATTAAGAAAACTCATTAAATACATGTATATGATGTAGAAAATAGCACCATGCATTTTATGTAAAATCCAGTTTTTACTTATAACTTAGAAACAATAAAATCAGAGTAATTACTTAATTAGTAATTATTTATTTAGTAATTACAAATTATTTATTGTAATGTTTTATTAAACAGTATTTAATAGCAATTTATTTTTCAGCATTATATTAATTTTATAATATTAAACTAATAAGTACCTACCTACCTACATTTTCAAATTGTATTGAAAATTTAAATCATTACTTATATTTGATTTTAATGACACTTGTTCTATAAGATATCTAAAGAAAAATGTTAATTTAAACTTTAAAAAAGAAAATATTGGTCCTAAAAATTTGCATATTGATAAATGATAAATGTACTAAACTAAATTTAAGAGAACGCTACACACTCATTTTTTAAGGGGTTGTGTAAAGGCAATTTTTAAGAAATTTTTAGAAATATAAAAATACATAAATTAAAACATATTTAATTACTATTTAAAAGTAATTTCAAATTTGTCGCGTATCACTACCACTACCTATTTATGTACACCAAATTATCTCAATTTTATAAAGTCCATTACCTAATAATGGAAATCTATATACCTAAATTAGTTTGTTTGATTCACACATTAATTGAGATCTATTTTGTTCATTATAATATGAAAATATAAAAAATTTAACAAAATAATAAAAATATAATAAGTAAAATGTTGACATGGGTCTGCCTTACCCTAATAACTGTAGTTTTTATAAATCGGTAATACTTTGATAAATATAAAAACAATTATTTACACTTAGTCAACCATTAAAAATGATCATCCAAAAGAAAAATGAAGTTTTTTTAAAGAATGTGAATGTTCTTTAAAAAGATAATATAGGTACTATCCATCTTTAAGGGGTTCTGTGTAGGCAATTTTTTAAATAGATAATGAAAATTGAACAATTAAAAAATATTAAAATACATCTAAAAAAGTAATCTAAAAATATTCTCATATCTGTAACACTTTTTATTATTGTTTAATAACGACATTTATCCAAAAACTACTTGTGGCTTTCTGATCACAGTTTGATTAAAAATTATTATAAAAGAAAGATAATTACACTAAGTAAATAAAAAACTAACTTGACCTTAAAAAGAGCACAGTTATTTTTCGATAAGTATATTTAAACATCACATTTTCAAATTTTTTATTGAAAAACGTCAAATTTTCAGATTTGAAAAAACTATTTTAAATAAAAAACCACGTTTGTCATGAACATGACCTGAACATGTTTTAATGCTGTTAAAACACATGTATCCTCTTGAAAAAAAAACTACAAACATGAATTAGTTTATTTTTTATGCATTTTATTTCAATATAAACAAATTAAATTTTCAAGTGAACATTCCAAACACAATGCGTACCTACAACTTTGTAGATCAATAATCATTCAAACTAACTATAAATTAAATAAAAATAAAAGTAAAAACAAATATTGATAGGCAATAAAAAAAAAAGCTTACTTAAATATTTTAGTAAACAATTTTATAAGCATGATTGGACCTACCTACATAAAAAAATATATTGTCTTATTTACCACAAACAACTTTTTCTTTCAAGTAAGTTTTTTTGTCCAAAATGATGAATTAAAATGAAAACTAATAGGTATTATATTTATTTCAAATTGTTTAAAAAATAAATAATGATTTTTTTTTTATATAAAAATTAATTATTAAAGATACATAGTTCAGTATTAAAAACAAAGTTATTGGAAAAAATATTTTTGAATTTTGTTGTTATTAACCTAGTTAATCTAATTATTATATTATACAAACTTACAATGTAGTTTTATTGATAGTTTTTTTTTATCGATAAGTTATTATTATTATATTATTATGTTCTAAGTCTAACAGTAATCCGGTATTTAATAAATGTGGTATATCACTATATAACATTGGTACCCAAATGTTTTCTATTTAATGGATCTTAAGAAATTAAATTACCTAACTAAAATCCATTAGTTTAGTATAGTTAATATAAATATATAATATATAGTATTACAGATTACTCATATATCCATCATTGAAAATATATTATTAGGTATAAAATAGTAAGTACCTACTGCCTGGCCAGACTTAACATAGTTTAAATACCTACCTAATTAAATTGTATACTTTATATATTCATGCTACACCAAATTGTTTTATTATTTTTAATGACCTAATAATAATAAAAATGAAATTTAAAATAATATCATTAGTTTCTTTATAAATACATACAACATATAAATAAGTATCTATAACTTGCACAGTTCATCTTGACCACTTTTGACCATTATGTTTATAAAACTTCAGGGGTTTGACAATATGTTTATAGTATATATTAAAGCCCAGCCGTCCGCATTCAGTTGGTTGTTATATACATTTCTAGATTGGCAGAACTCACAGAGGAGGTAGATGCACAGCTTCAAACTTCTATTCTTGTATGCACAATTTTCCAACCCCTAACGTGTGATGTCAGCCAGTGGTCAAAATTAATCGCGCGGGTTATACTTATCTACCTACCTAAACAATTACCCGTTTGTGATTAAATTATGAATTAACGTAGTAAATAAACAACAAAAGAATTTTAAGCAACTCAAAATTAAATAGATAATAATTATCTAATAAAAAATAAACACCCTATAGGTATAAACAATATTTGTTCAACTTTGTCAATATTATTTATTATTAAAATAATTTTATACATTTAAATAATTGTCTGTTTAAGTGTAAATGAACTAAGTAAATGAATAAATAAAAACTCAAATTTTGAAATTAGGTACTAGTATCCCATATTATTAAATAGATAAGTAGGTATTATGCCTTCATACACAATAAATGCTATTTTGTATATTATTAAATATAATATTAAACATAATATTCAATCTGAAAATGATTATCAATATAATAAAATATGACCTAGAGAAAAATGTAGGTACCTATTGATTTATTTTTCTTTATATACCTAAATGAAAAATAAAAGTAAATGTTTATATTTAATGTCTTTAAAACAATATATACCTATACGACTACAACAGGAAGTATAGGTAAGCTATAGGTAGGCATAGCTTCAGTAAAGATAAAAAGTTTATAGGTACTTACTAAATTAAAACAAGACTATTTTGAAATGCATTTTGTTAATTTTTTTTATATTTTCATATTATAATGAACAAAACAGATCTCAATTAATGTGTGAACTAAACAAACTAATCTAGGTATATAGATTTCCATTATTGGGTAATGGACTTTATAAAATCTAGATAATTTGGTGTACCAAGGTATATTGTTGAATTTTATAAATAATGCTACTACTATCGACTCGCAGTTAATTAAAACATTAAATTTAATTTACAGATATCAGATCATCACATCAATTTATCAATTGGCTACCAGAATAAAACCCCTAAAAAGTCCCAACCCTAATTGCAATACCTAAGCATAATAGGTAGGTAGGTCTAATCAAATAATATTAACATTGTTATATAGATAGGTACTTACACAACCATTCCGTAAGCTCCTTCGCCAATATACGATAAGTTTGTGTACCTCGGGCCAACATCAAATATCTGTCCTCTGACGATTTCTGCGTTGGACTGGCCACCACCGACAGCATTGTCGGACGACATGGTATCTACAGCACCCTGCATAAATCAACGAATACTGTTAAAAAGAAAATAATAATAAGCAATATTATACGAATGATGCAAAATGTTAATTTTCAGCGAACAATCGACAAACTTACTTGCAAAGGCAGTAGAGAACGAAAGCTTGGAGGCTGGAGCGCACAAGTAAGCTCGTCAAAAGCCAATTTGCGCGTCTGTGTGACTGTGTGTGCGTGTGTGCAAACGTACACGGTAGTTCGTGTGCGATGTGATATCCACGTTTGATTGGACATCAAAAGATAACGCTACTAGGCCTTTTGACGTCATTCCAAACAAGTGGTTCTCAAAATTGTTCATTATCCTGAATATTGTATCTGCCGATACTTTTTTAATGTGTTTGTACAACCTAAACTACCTAACCTGGACCATAGACACATGTTTAGTCATTAACTACAATAACAAACCGTTTAGGCTTATCAAATAGGTACTTTAAACTGTTTAAACGTTTATTTTAGATTTATATAGTTAGCTGGCAAGCTTCTACTTTATTTTTAACTAGTAGTTCAGGTTCAAGTTCAAGATTGGAAAAAAAAGTACTGAAAACAATGTTTACCTAGTTAAAGCACAGAACACTTCACAATACCATGTGGTAAAAAAGTAATTAATTTTATTATTTAACTAATGGCTACATTTTAAGTAATAATTTATTACTTCCCATCCTTTAATACTTTATATTGCCCATTCACACAATAATTTTTGGGTAGGTACCTAATCGTATAGTACCTACCTAGGTACTTGTACATTGTTATTTTTTTTTTTTTTTTTAATATAAGTATGCTTTTGTCCTATTTTAAATTTGAAACACAATAGAAACTGCAGATTTTAGAACTACATATTATTATTATTGTAAGCAATTTTTAAGTTGTTGAAGTCAATAAAGTCATTGATAGCCACTACAAGCCACATAAAATAGTAAAACCTATTTAATAACTATTAATAAAACTATTTAATAACCTAACTATTGCAGAATCATCCTTTAGCTCTTTGTGCGATAACTTAAAGTTTCGGATGTTATTATATCTGAGTACTCGTCATCCCAACTCATTGCACTCCGTACACTGCTGCACTCTGAGTTTGTGGAACCTCTCGTCGATAACGGCAATATTGTGCAGCTTGAGCGTCTTCTTGGGCATTCAATGTTTACCAGAAAAGCATATTATCGGGAACATGGATTTGAGGTCTACACTGGAAAATGGGACGGAAAGCGAAAAAAAACTCTTATACGAACATTTCCTACCTCTACAGTCCTAGTAGCATATGACGATGACATCTTTGGAACAATACATGCAAGTATTCACCATAAATTACTTTCAGTCTTTCCTAAGGCAGATAGTTTGTTTTGTCTTGGTGATAATTGTGCGTGTTATGATTGTGATCTTGGCTCTATATATAAGATCTTTGATGTTGATCAATTTGAAAATATCGTTATTACCAGCTGGAAAAATTCCACCAACCCATATTCCAGGACCAACGCCGATGCCTACTCTATGGTGAAAAAAGGAGTGAAGGACCTGCAGCCACCAGACCAATGTAACCCTGATGAAAAGTTATTGTGGGGGCAGTATTATAATACCATTGCAAGATTTTTCATTGAATTTCGTAAAGAAGTCGTACCACCAGTATTTTTGGATGGTTTGACACCCGAGTTTGGAGATATGCTGATGATGCTATTACCTGAGGTCATAAACACTTGGGAAAAGGGTAAAGTCGTAATACCATATGATAGAGAAACGTTTACTCCTGTTGAGGTAGCAACTTTGATCGCGCGGTACCCACACGCAAAGTTGGTAAATAATAGTGACAACAATGTCCCTTTCTACTACCTTCCAGCAGCTGACAATATCGACGTTTTTTCTCTCATCGGTAGCAAGTACGTACATATAGTCTTACCTGAATTGTTATCAATAGACAAACCTCTTCCACTAACGAGCAACAGTGCCTCTCTTGAACAGGCATTGGTTATCAGTAAGGGAAAAGGCCCAGATAACTTCAATGATGGGTATGATGAAATTAGAGCCTTTTTGTATAAGTACAGTGTTATGTCACATGATTTAAATCTAGAAGGTATGGAATTTATCGAGAAGTTAAAAAATGGTTTTGGCCGAGCGACAAACTTCATCGATAGTGCATCCAAAAACGTCAAGAATAACGTCGTACGTAAAATTCCCGAAGGCAAAAATCCACTGCCTATTGTTATGTCTGCCATACTAGCCGGGTCTAAGTACCAAGATATTGTGTGGTTTGCTGCTTGCAAAATTGTGCTCTGTAAAGGACAATTCATTGCTTCTATAGAAAACGGCGAAGTATTCATTAAACGTGCCAACACTTGATAGAAAAGTGAATTATTACGCCTCATCATGTGATAGTGCTATCTTTGTTGGTCGCATGCAACACATTTGAATAATAGAAAAAAACCTTACTATTTATGCTGAATTCTTTCAGTTACGATATAGTTCTTGTTATTTTAATCTTTAATATTAAAATTATTACTATTGTATAAAATATTGTATATGTCCAGCCAGAGAATGTGTCGGTCTGTGGATGTAGACTGACAACCGAGCAACTGCCGAGATCCAATTTCCACCTTTCAAGCGATCCGGTTGTTCCAGTCTAGGTGAGAATACTGTGGGTGGAGATACGTAAAACCAGACTGATTTTAATCGTCCAGCACTGTGTTCTCTCGCTGGACAGAATATAATATACAAAAATTATATTATTGTATTAAAATTTTAAACAATGCAGATTGTGTTCATTTTCAACATCACATTTCTTAAAATTAATAAATCAATTATGATAAATTCACAATTATGTCATTTTATATACATTATATAAAAAACCCTTCAAATATATCCTTTCATTGTATATGAGCAATATTCCAGACAACCTTAAAGTTAGAATGCTGCACATCTGCCATCATGCCAATGAGATGTTTATTTAGTGCCCTTATACACGCAGGATCAATACAAGTTATAGTATCGGTATATTTCATTTCAGTCGTATAATAATAATTTAAACATAGTAACCTCCTCAATGTGTTCTATTTTCAAACTGTATGTAGCATAAATATCAATAATCAATATAATTTAAAACTATTTTAGTTTAGTATTTAGTATTTTAATTTAGAAACAAAAGAAGTGGGGAAAGAGAAGTCTAAGGGAAGAGAAAACGAAATACATAGAGGTGATAAACAGATGAAAAAAATGAGGAAATTCTGAGAGAAGCAGTATATTAAATTATGTGGAATTTGGATATGATAGATTTAATATGAGAAAAAGAAATGAAGTGTGGATAAAAAAATAAAAATTAAGTAAACGGTGGAACCGGATAGTGTACCAGTAGAAGTATGGATAACATTGGGGAATTTAGGTATAAGCAGTTAGCAAATGAAACAGGTATAAGTAGATGAAATGGAGATAAACTTCAGGTATTTTGTGTGATAGGAGAATCCCAACTAGGTTTAAAGGTAAATTTTATAAGTGAGTTCAACATACGGATCAGAGTATTGGACAATAAATTAGAAGATAAAACCCAGTTTGAGCGTAACAAAGATGATAATGTTAAAATATATGAGTGAAATGACTAGAGAAGACAAAATAAAAACTTAATAATACACTTTTTAATATTGTACAGCATACAATTAAGCCTCTAGTATACACATGATACATTTAAAATTATAAAAATAAAATAAAATTAGTTTTAACATTTAAAAGTTGTTTGAAGAAAATACTAAATAATTCATGGAGAATTATAGATGTATTTATATCCTTTTATAAAAAAAAAATTTGCACTTTACTTATTCTGTATTAAGGATAGAAGCAACCCCATTAAGTAGAAAAAAACTTAGTGAATATATTAATTTTGAAAGCAATGTATTATGTATAATGTAATTATTGCTTTTAATAAAATGATTGAGCAGAACTTCGGTATAATAATTAAGGAAAAAAAGTAGAAAAATAGTGAGCTATAACCATTTTATTTATTTTATTATTTACTTTACATTTATAAAATATTTCCATTTTAAAGAGTAATTTTTCTTTACAATTAAAGAAATAACTTGAGAAATCAAAAATTGACCTTTTCTAAGTACCAACTAGAACCAATTTTTATCAAAGAAGCTTTTTACTCCAAAACTCCTACTCTACTGCTGGTCGAAAAGTAGTTCACAGAAAAAAAAAAATAATACACATCATTGTAAAACCAAACAATAGATTCATCTCTCCTCTCAAAATCTAAAATGTATAATAATAATTAGGTGTATAATTGTCAAACATAAATTTGAAGACTAGCAGTTTTTTTTTTTTAAATTTTCAATTGTGTAGTTCTTTAAATTGACAAATATACTTTAATTGAAGATCTTGAAAAAAATAATATACCTATTCCAAACTAGAGATTATATAACAATTTTATAAGGTGAATAAAATAATTCAGTTGCTTAAAATAAAAATAAAAAACAACCAGTAAATCTAATAATTTATCAGAATTTTCATTAATTTTTGTTTTAATATTAATAAGCAAATTTGAAATTTTTAAAATGACACAGGTACAACAACACTAACATTTAAAGATTATAAAATCATATATCTTGATGAATATTATAGTTTCATTTAAATTTTGTAAATCAATGGTTTAAAACAGCTCAAACGTGCTAACACATGAATACCAAATAATAAAAATTTTTATATTATTTCCTATTAAATTAACTTAGGTTAGATTGAGATATATTTAAAAAATAAATATAAATAAAAAAGCAAATCATATTCTATCATGTATAATATTAATTCCTGTGACTCAACTCGACGAATACATATATGTAACATTAAAGCTATCGTTATTGCCAATAATAAATAATATAGAGATCCGTGTTTAAAAAAATTGTTTAAATTGGTAATTAACCAATACTTCTGTATAAAAATAATGTCACCTATATAAGGTTGAATTATTAAGTTTTTTAATGTGCCTACCATAATAAAATATAAAAATGAAAATATAGGTAATTAATTCAATACATAATATAAATTTATTAAAACAATAAAAACAATACATTTTTTGAATAGAAGTTACTATACATAAGTGTTTAAGTAGTAGGTAATTATAATATCTAGTCAGTTATTATTGTTTTATAAAAATTAACAATGTATAAATGTAGCAAAATAATATTTAAATTACTTTATATGTTAAAGTAATCTTTCTATTATTAGTCTTTGAAAATGTATCTATGACCCTATCAATAAATGTAGGGTCAATGATTAATTCACCCAACATTTTTTTCTCAATAGCCAAAGTACACAAATTTGTCAATTGATTATAATTCATGGTGTTCCTTAGGAATGTTTTAATTCGTTTTAGAGTACTTGTATTTTTTTCACTCGAAACAGCCGTAATTGGAATGCATAATATTAACTGTAATAACTTGGTAAGCTCTTGGTACACTTCTTTCAAATTGGCTAAAATATATACATAAACAGTTACCAAAAATATAGTTTCATACAAATAATATTTAATTTATATGTACCTTTAATAATATAATTCAATAATTGTTCGGGTGAAACGTATTTATTGGTATCTCTGAAAACAATCATTAGCTCGGTTTTTAGTCTTTCAAAGCAAAACTTTCTAGGGAAATATTTTTCAAGTTGTTGTAGATGTTCCACTGGAAAACTTTTTTTATATTTCTTAAACGCATAGTTATTTGTTATTTCTACAAATCTTAGAAGGTTGAAATCTTTAAATCGAAAATTAGTTTGAGATATTATTGAATCTAATATTTCCAATGTTAAATTTTGTAAGCCACTAATGGCATCTCTGTCTGGGCATTTAAGTTCACTGTTCAGTAGCACAACAGATTCACAACATGTAACAACAGTTTCATCATTTCTCATAGCCGATAACTGCTCGGACATGGTCGTGATTTCATCCACGCAAGCCTGTACGTCTTTCGTACATTGTGTGCGGAGTGTCAAAAACACACTATCCGAAAACTTAAATATTTCATGAAATAGGCATAATAAATAAACAAACTTAAAGTCCGAAAATTTTTGTAATAATCCGCAAGCCAAATTTACAGACGTCGGATCCCAGTCTTCGTCATCCGTTACACTCGTTATCATTTTTTGTAAATCTATAAAATGGACACTAATCGTGGACACTACTCTCGGCCAGTAATTCCATCTGGTCTCGGGTAGCTGAAACCTCTTCTCTAATAAAAGTTCGGTTCGTTTCGTCGATCCGTTGAAAAAAGTGTGAAACATCGTCAGGTCGCCCAGGAACGATCGAACCGATTTAATCGTTTTCGACCCGTGTAAAAATACCAAGTTCAGATGATGGGCATAACTGTGTATGAACATTGCGTGCGGGTATGGTTTTTGAGCGACCACTTCTTGTTCCGCTTCCTGTACCACGCTGCACACCTCTCGTTTGGCCATCACTGCCGCCGTCGCACCGTCATAAGTCTGACAAATAATTTTGTCCTTTACGTTCCATTTATTTATTACTGCCAACAAAACGTCCGAAAGTTCCGCGGCGGTCTTGGTTCTCGGCATGTCGAAGAACCCCATAAATCTCTCTTCGATATTGTTGTCCACCACGTATCTGAATATAACACTGATCTGGGACTTGCACGACACGTCCGCCGTTTCGTCCACCTGAACGGAAACGAATTTCGCTCTCTCCAATTCACCCATGATCTGAACGTTCACCGCTTCCGTGACGCAATGTATCAAATCGTTTTCTACATCGTCGCAGAACTTTCGCTTAAAGTGCGAAAAATGGTCTCCCAGCAACGGCTCTTCTCGCGACAGCAGGTCCAACAGTTCCCGATAATTGCCTTTATTTATGGACGACGTGGACGTACAGTCGCCGTCGTGAAAAGGAAGTTCTCGTTTTCCCAAATGGCACACGACTTGTATTAAACGGGACAATATCCGGCGGTTAATGCCCACCCGTTCGTTGTACTTTAACGCGGCCAAACGCCGTCCTTCCGACAACGGGTGTTCGACAATCGGACTTTGGCCCAATAACATGAAGCTTTCTTCGCATGTCAGATGTTTTGTGGACATCGCGTGATTATTCGCATTACGCAGAAAGTTTTTTATTGTCGATATACCGTCCGTGCACCATTCTTTGCTGTCTCCAAATAACAAACAATAATAGCAGAACAGTTTATTTCTCACCGAACTTCCGGTGAGCCACTCGAACTTCGAGTACCACACGTACTGAAATTTCCTAACCGACTTGCCGTCCACTGTGTCCAAATTTAAAATAGGCGTCGGTCTCCTCTGTTTCAATTCTATTTTCTGTTCGTAAGAATAACCGCGTACACCGTTGTTCACGATTTCGTCTACAATATCCACGGGAAACTCCTCCTTCATTCCCGGCGAACACATAGCTGATACCTGCCTTTTTTTTTTTTTTATTAGATATATTAAATTATATTACTAAACAATCCAGCGACAAACAACCATATTATCAATTATTATCAACGAAAGAATACGAAACGATTATCGCACTAAACAATGGTCACTGGAATCTCGGAGACACGTCTCATTGGCCCGATATACACCCCGCGGAGCGTCGGTCCGCCGCCACATCGCTACGGCTCTCGGAATGAAACAAATCGATAGTTGTCTCAAATGTTTTTTTTTTTTTTTAATTATATTAAAATAGAACCCCGTCGATTCGGTAGCGACCGGTTTCCACTCCGCTACCTCGCTAAAGTCGAACCACACTACTATCATAATTAAAAAATAGGAAGATTGCTGGTATTAATAAATATGTATTAAAATATGTGGTAGGTATATTATAATAAAAATCAAGTTGTTATGTGCAGAATATAACTGCGTAATTTAATTTGACTTCTTTATTATTCGATGTTATTCAAACAACTTTATTTTTCTTAATGAATTACGAATTTTCTTTTATTATGAGCAGAAGGGTTGCCGGAGTACAGTTGGTTTGAACAAATCGACAGGAATATATTTGGTAAATTATCAAAAAAATAATATTTGTATTGTATCTGTGAATTAAATAATAATATTTTTTCTTGATCCCTGTTAGTACCTGTTAGTACCATTGCTGGAGTGAAGTTGAAAGGAGGAACATTTGCAACAACCCCATCTTTTCGATTCTGTGGGGTGACCAATCAGCAACAATATAATTTTGTAACTTTGTAATTATTACTATCAGGGGCTGAGGTCAGCAGAGCTGATCTTCCAAATTAAATATTGATTGATAGTGGAAGTAACTTCAAAAATATTGATACGGATAACGCAGTGTCTAGATAATGCGTACACGGATCATCCGTGTAAACATGTCCTATCCGGTTGTTTAGTACGCATGCGCCTGGATTTGTAAATTTGTTCCAATTTTTACATTTTGATATTTGATTCGATATTTTTTGTGCATGTACCTATATTCCATAAAAATATTTGGGTAGATTATATTACATCGTATCGTAACTCATATATTTTTTTATAATTATTGTTGAGAATTAACAAACGAATAAAATATGTTAATAATAATAAAATAAAACAGAAGAACCTACAACTTTTTAAAATAATATTAATTAACAGAATACAATATTACCATTGCTTAAATATTTCAAGTTAAAATAATCTTCTTCTGCCTATGCTAAAAATAATGACATACTTAATAAAATGAAATATAATGCTTTTTATAACAATATATAATAATAATAAATATTATTATTATTTATATTAATTTATTATTATTAATAAAAAAAGATTCTGATTGAAATTCAGTGTATGTGTGTAACATTATTTTCTGATTTACAACAATTTTCCAACATTTACGGAAGGGAGTTTTCCTTTAAAATTTTATACAATATAGGTAGGTGTACATGCAAAAAAAAACCTAATCAAACACCAAAATATATAAAAATTAGAACAAATTTAGTCTAGGCGCATGCGCACTAAACGACCGGGTAGGAAATGTTTACACGGTTGGTCCGTAGTATCCGTACGCGACCGCGTATCTAGACAGCGATAAATTTTATTTATTTATTTATCACGAATCTTGTAGTCGGTGATATCACAGACTTCTACAGGCTGTATTCTGTGTTAGTTGTCTTAATATTTCTGACAAAATAGATTTTTGGTCCTATTTTGTCATGGTAATATTACTAGTAGTAATTATATTTATTTTTCTATTGCAGTAAGTACAAAGTCTGTGGGTGATATTTATACAAAGAATTAATATGAAACAGCTGTTTATTATCTGCGGACCGCGATCACCATCTGCCCGCTCGTAAGAAACTACAAGCGTAAAATTGTACGAATTTCAAAATGTTAATAAATCATTGTTATTGATCGGTAGTTCAGAACTTCGGTTATGTATTGGAATTTTTTTTCTTACAGAGCTAAAAAATTTTAATTTTTTTGGACTTTCGGGATTTTGACAATAATCTTGTGGCAAAAATATGAACGACACGTCTGAATGCAGTAAGCTAGATTTTATTCTGTTGATCAAATCTTGTAATTATTAGTAAATAATATTCTATTCGATTAAAAACACCGACTGTTGTCTGTTCCACAATATAATCATACAAAATACTTCTCAACACATATATTTAAATGGACCATGTTACGTCATAGGGCATACAGTTTTAAAATCGATAATTTTTTTTTAAATTAAAACAAGAATAAATTGCAATATTATAAGATTTGAAAATATAATAGATACCTACAATACTTTTTAAATTTATATTTACCCAGAAAATGTTTAAATAATTTGTTATAATTTATACCCAGGTATCTAGTTTGAAGTAAAATAATATGTATTTCCTTTTAGGTTTCTAAATATAAGTTTAGGCACTTTATATTCTCTTTGTGTCCTCCCATCTAGCCATTATTACTAATACATAGTTAAAATCGTTGATTGGGTAACTGGAATATTATTATTTTTTATTACATAGGTAGTTACAAGGAACATATTGTTGATTTTGTTACAAGGGAAATAGATATTATTTGTTTTCTTTTATAATATTTTTAGTTTATTGTTTAAAGTAAATTTAGAAATAAGGAATTTAGCATGCTTGCAAAATGGGTGGGCCTTCTGAACTTGTTTTTAAATTAAAATAAATGGATTTTATGAACTATAAAAACATTAAATTCCATGTACAAAATCAACTGGATGTGCATTTATTCATTAATTTTCCAAATTATGGGTAACTCATATTATGGACTATAGTACCCTACCTACAAAACCTAAATACCTACCTATACTCAGCAAGGGAAAATACTCTAATTTTTAAAATGATTGGGGATTATGTATTGTTTATTTTTATAATACAAATTATAAATAGGTATGAAATTAAACAATAGATCACTAAAATGGTGTTTTATATTTTATACGCTATACAATAATAAAATATACCAATAGGTATAGATACTTACTGTTGCACTATGTTTCTATATCTATCTATAAACATTTGTAAAAGGTTTTAAAAACTAGTTGTCTTGACATCTTATTAAATTGATTTTGTACAAATTATGATATGTCCCTACACAATGAATTCATAATCCATATATTTTCAAAAGAAGCCATGTATTAGTACCTACATTCAATAATATTTTTTATACTCTTCTTTCACAGCTGTCTTAAGAAGTAGTGAAATATTTTAAAATGTACAATAAAAATTCAATTTGTGTACTGAAAATATATTAGTATTTGCTTCACTAATTCTTTCCCTAAGTTTTAATAAATAATAATAATTGTGCATATTTAAAAAAAAAATTTTAACATTAATTAGGTTATGAAATGCTCCAAGCATTGTATGATTATGAAGATAGTTCAGAGAGAACACTAGATTTCAAAACTAACGATGAATTTTTCATTTATCGAGATGTTGCGGATAAAAAGAGTTGGTGTTTGGTCATCAATCATGCTGGTGATTTAGGTTATGTGCCTTATAATTATGTGAAAACTGTCTATGTAAGTTTTGGTTATATTACTAACATTTCTATTTTAATCACAATTATTCTTAATTTTTTGTCAGGTAAAAGATATTCATGTTTTAAAGTTCTTAGAAAAATGCCTGTTGACTGTTCAACAAAAACTTGATGCTAACGATAATTCCTCTGATCAATATAAGCTATTCGAGTCATTATTGAGAAGACAAAAAAAATTTAAACAGAAAACTTCCTATAATTCATTGGATACGCCTGTACAATGCAAAACAATTGATAAGGTTTTACCATTTTCTTCATATATTTTGTATTTAAATAAATTTTAGAATATGTACATATGTAAGTCAATTGAACTAATATAGGTATTCGATTTATAGATAAATTGTATACAAGATGTTATTTGTTAAAATAAAGAAAAATTGTTTGGTTATTATTTATCAAATACTATATAATATTTATTTTGTATTATACTCACAGTGTAATCAAACAGAATCACACGAACAGACATTAAGTGAAACCAAAAATTATTTAAATATTGCCAAAGACTCCAAGGAAATCACTATTCCTGATATTTATGAAGTAGTGCAGCAAGTATGAATTTAATGTAAACTATTTTCATAAAATATATCGCACTATCAATACAATAAGGCCTTATATCATAAATAAAATTATAAAAATATAAATTAAAGTAAAAAAACTTTCCAGTCACTTTATTTGTTACAATTAATTAAATAATGTGGTAGAAATTGTTATAATTATAATAATTGTACCTATTCAAATTAAACAAGAAAAAATTATAGTTAATTAAAAAAAAATATATATATTTGTGGTTGTATTGTATGTATCGGTAGTGTGATATGAACCTATTTTAATGTTATTTAATATTTAAATCTTATATTAAACGGACCTCACACCACTATGTTTATACACGTGAAATATGCTTCGGGAGATGTACGTTTCTAGAAAACAAAATTATTTTAGCCTATATCTATAGAAAACTTGGTAAATTCAGAGTTAAGTTATAAACTTCTAAGAATACTTCTGATAATTTTATCAAAAATCACCTATGTAAAATTTTAGATTATTTTACAATGTTTATATTTGTATAGAGGTCATCAAATTCTAAAATCACTCAGTTTTTCAGAAATGTACATCATCTGAAACACATTTTACCTCGTTTTCGACAATTATTTATTATTCCCTACTTCACAATAAAAATTTGTTACTGGTATAGGACTATTTTTGTTTAATAATAGCAACATAAATTCTATTATAATTTCATAATATCTTTGCTGTTCTAGGTAAGAAATCATACAGGATTGTCATACAATCTTTCTCAAGTAGCTGTCTCTGTTGTGACTCAGTATTTATCCAATCTAGTAAATGAACCAGCAAAATCCAGTCTTAATAGTGTGTGTGATATAATAGATGCATTTCCGCCTACCAGCTCAACATTACCAGTAGAATGTTTAGAAAATACAAAGGACGGACGATGCATGACACAATTACTGGAGTACTTAACAGCGGCCAAAGAAGATTCACAACAGCGTTCGTGGCAAATATATGATGATCATGTACAAATTGAAGACTGTTTAAAAGAGCTCACAAGTATCTTGGTAATAGCTTAAATAATTTCACTATATTTAGTTACTTAATAATTAGTTTATTTGAAATAATTATTGGTGTTTTTTATTATAGAAAAATGCAGACCCTATGGTCATAAATCACGTTTTAAAAATTGACAATTTTACTTCAATTAATAATTTATTAGAATATTATCAAATGGAATTACGATGGGTTATTCAAAAGCGTTTGCTTGAAATATTTTCAGAACTATGCAAACTCAATTTTGTTGTAGTCGAAATTATAATTAATTCCATACTGCCAATGGAATTAGCTAGGTATTTATATTTTTTAATTTTATTTAGTGTACTTCTAAGTATGTCAGATTTACTCATTAATTAATTAATATTATAAGGTGGCTCTGCTAGATAATTTTAAGGGATCGTATGCTAAGGTATACCTGTGTAAATGATTATCGGCGCTTCATGAATTTCTTCTAAATTTTACTTAAAAGTGTCAATGTTTTGTCCATTGTAGTGATTTATTTATATAGTAACAAATTTAATATTTATAATTTTCAATTTCTTAAAATAATTAGTAGGTAGGTAACTTATAAATGTAAAGAAAGATTAAAAAAATACAGGTGTACAGTTAACAAATCTTTATAGAATTCAATTTCTATGTTGAACAAAAAAAAATAGGTATTTTTAGTGTATAACTCATCCGCAAAGCCCCCTTAACATTAATAATTGATAGTATTCTTACCGCACATTAAGACTTTTCCAGACAAAAACTCATCCGCCATGCACAGGTTTGAATTATACTATACAGCATTACTCATAATAACATGGTATGTGTGTATGACAATAGTCAACATATATTGGCACTCTGTATACCAATGTAGCGTTGTTCAACTATGGTGAGGTTACATAGTGAAAACAGTCGCCGCCAGCACGACGAGTTTCACTCTTTAAGTATGGCGAGTGTACTAGTGTATTATAATTGAGAATACTTACAAAGTATTAAAAAACAACATAAATTGTTAATGAAAGTCATTCAAAATATTTTCATTAATTTTTGAAGTCTTGCCAGGCATCATTGAAGTGGTTGCATACACCTTGTCTGTTTGAAAATTTGTTTGCATGCTTACACCTAGTGGAATGTAAAAAATCTTATTGGATCCATGCCCATAGGTACCTGACCTCACATTCAAATTCTAAATGTTATTTAGTACTTTATTATTTTCTTAATAGTAACATTCACTGCAATGATATTAGTAATTAACAATAATACCAATCATTATTTAATTATTGCCAATACAAATGCATTATAGCTATACCCTGTCCAGCAAGAAAATACGCCGCGGGCTGACCAAAATCGGTCTGGTTTTGCGAATCCCCAGCCATAGTGTTCTCAGCGCCCTAAGGTATGACGGTTTGGCAGTAGTTCAGTCGTCAGTCTGCACATGCAAAACAGATGTGTTCTCTCGCTGGACAGAGTATACCTATTGTTTACTTTATTAATATAATTATAAATTCTTTTTTTTTTTCTAATGTTCACTTTTAGATTTAAACATAATAATTAATAAATTATTATAACAAATATATATTCTATTGCAAATATCTAGGTAACACTTATATATTATTAATTATTATGTATGTGTTTAGAGATATGCAAAACGATAAAGGTGACATCGACAAGCAAATCGTTCTTGCTGAATTTCTAACGCTTGTTTTATCAGTTGGAGAGACTTTACCGATTTCTTGCTTTGGTAACATTAAATTAAGATATATATATATATATTTTTTAATTTCAAAATGAATAATTTTTAATTTCACAGAATATATGAATTTGGATTTTGTTACCAAAATACTCAGTGCTATAGAAGACAATGATATTGAATCTTCCAATGATGAAAAAAAGACTGAATGCATGATCAATTTATTGTTGTCTTATAATCTTCAGTTTTCAAAAGTTGAATCAAACATAACACTAAATGGTTTGGCCCAAAGAGATAATGCTAAAGTGCTTACTGAAAACTTACTGATTTTATTTAATACTGAAAGTTTGTATAATCATTTTCTAATGCTGAAAGAGAAAAAAAATAGTAATTATATTTATGTACCTATGTAAATATTTTGTTTAATAGAAGATCCTGTACAAATTTTAAAATTAAAGAAAAAACCTAAAAACTCAGTAGAAAAAATGTTGATTGATATTTTGTCTGATCCAAAAACTGCCAAACTTTTTTATGTTAATGATATTGAAGTTCTAGTTGATATAATTATACGCCAATTATTAAATATTCCATCTGATGAAATGGTAATAATTTATTACAATTACCAAATAATTCAATTATTTTATTATTCACTTATTATACATTGGTATTTGTTAGAAATTATGGAAAAGAGAATTGGAAGTGATGATTTTCCAACATACCGATCGATCTAGTGATTTAAAAAGTTGTTCTAAAGAAAATTTTATGACAAATTCAGATCAGTTTTCAGAATCCTTTTTGCATCACTATACTCGCCGAACGTTAAGAGTAAAACCTGTTAACAGTGACCGATTATCATCCCACAACCTCACCATAAAAAAACAGCGCTATGCGTACAAAGCACCAATATTTATTGACTATTGTCATACACGTATATGGTACACCGCATTATTTTGGGTAACGCTGTATAATTCAAACCTGTGCGTGGCTAATGAGTTTTCGTTCGAAAACTGGTTTCACTCTTAACTTACAGCGAGTATAAATCAATTGGTACATTGGAAATAGAAACTATCTAAATTGCTATGTTACGTGTATGATAGAGAAACAGCAGAAAATTGCTACTTCAAAACCCCTTAGCAGAAAACATAAACTCTACCAATATTTAATGGTAATGAATCTTCTTCTCCTTCGCCTTCTCTTCCAACTATTTGGGGTTAGCTACACTTTCATTTAACTATATCTCACGCATCTTCTTAATTTACCCTCATCTTCCTCATACCACTCATCATCACATTCTCCACCTTTTTTTTGGTCTTCCTCTCACCCTCTTTCCATTGACATACATTTCATTTACTAATCTTACTGCTTCAGTCAGTCTCTTCCCTCTTTAATACATGTCTGAGCCATCTTAATCTATTCTCCCTCATTTTTTCAACTATCGAAGCTACTCCTATACTAACTCTTATATACTTGTTCCTTATTTTATCCTATCTAATTACTCTACTCATCCACTTTAACATTTTCATCTCTGCTACACTCATTCTCTGTTCTATCTTCCTATTTACTGCCCAACATTCTGTTTTATACATCATTGCTGGTCTCACTTTTAATAGTAATGAATAATTGAACTTATATTTAATTTAAATAATAAATTATAATTATAATATTTAAATAGTTACATATGTTTAATTGTATGTCAATTATAATTTATATTTAAGAGTGCACAATTTTTATGTTTAGGCTCGTACTTCATACTTGGAACTTTGTAAAAATGTGATCTTTAATACAGAATATTTAGACCGTGGACATAAATTATCAGAGCTAAATAATTGCCTTCAAGAAATTCTTGCTGATGATATTTCGTGCTCAAAAGATCAAGATGTTTGTATTATTGAGGAAATTTATTCAAAATATCCAGATTCATTCAAATAGAGTACTACCAAAACATTTTTTATCACTAAAATAAATGACTTGCTTATTTTCTATGTTACTAAATATTAATCAAAATGCTTGCAACCATATTGTGATCACTTCATAGATGTTATTTTTATGTGCCAAATATTATGTTATTAATGTTATTTGTATTTCCAGTTTTGGAACTAGAAATGTTTATACCCAGGGATAATGTTTTACGTCCATTTCCAGTATTTCAATAGTTCTTTAGCTGCTATTATTCATTAAATTGTTTTCAATAAGTTCTTAGTGACACCACTTTATTTAATCTCCATGTAACTGTGTCCCCAGTGAGTTTATACTACACTTCATGAATAAACAATGAACATGTATCTACTGGAAGTGGCAAACTTGAGCTCTGCCACTGTTCTATAATTATTTATTAACGTATTAAATGTAATCTATAGCCCAATAATAACTCTCCAGTACTTCAGTCCATTTGATTTTGCCAGCAATTATCAGTCACAAAGTGTCAGTAAAGAAGATCTTCCTATGTTACAATTATTGGTTTAATGTATGTCTCAATATTTTTTTAATGCCTTATGAAATCTCTCAAAATTTCAAACGTGGAACTGCTTGGAGGTTGAAACTTTGAATATCCAACTTGTGTTCAGAATAAGTCATAGAGGGAAATTAATTTTTACTTGATTTACTAATCTAAAAGGCATATACTTATTTATCCAATATTTAGCTAGTAGTTTTTTTTACCTTTACTGCTTTACGTATCGTTTTATATGGTTATTATAAATAAAAATCAGACACCCACATCCAATACCTATCCATTCATTTTTTTTTTTTAGAATTACATGATTCAAATAACCTTTGCACCGCTACTCATTGGCAGATTTGAGGGAAGTAATGTGGCGATAGTCCCCTATTTCTTGTTTTTTTTTTTATCATTATTTGAGGAGTATAAAATGGATTTTGAATAGAGATTAGCACTTAATTTCTCAATTATCACTATTCGCCCCCTTAAATGAGCTATAGATCTTTCCCTGCTGCTATACTGTTTAGAATTAAAATGTCACAACATAAAAATAACTAAACATTATAAATTGTCGGGTTATAAATAACTTCACTCCCCTGTTCCACCATAATTTATTCTATATCCTATTATGTGTTATAATGTATTTTGATGTTTAAAGTTATACATTTTATTTAATATTTAATTGTGTTATAATATTAAATATATAATACTATTAGTTGTATTGTATTATATTAATCAATACATTATATTTTATTTGTATTTATTGAATGTTATTATTATATAAAAAAAAAAAGATTACTTTACAAGTACCTATTAGTAATAATTTCTAGTTTGTAAATTTAATTTAATTGTAACAGCTATTAATGATAGTAAAATAAAAACAGCATTATAGTATTATATAATTATTTATTTACTTATTTTAATACTAACTTGTATCTAATGTAATTGTAACTAATAACTAAAATCCATAGACAAAGATCTCTTTATACGTCTATGTTAAAATTAAATGTTTTAAGATATAAATAAACATTAAAAATGAGTAGGGGTAAGTAATTACACGTTTCATTATTTGATTAAAAGAAAATTATTATAATTTATAATATAAAATAATGTATTAAATATCTAATGCAAATTTAGAAAAATAAACATTAAGTAGTCTTAAAACTGCATTAAAATAATGTGTTCCATTCAAGTGGGTTAAGTGTAGGGTTATGTATAAATTGTATTAAAATATTTATATTAAAATAATATAATATTGTACATTTAATATAATAACAATAATACATTTTTTATTTTATAATTTTTTTTTTTTACAAAATAAAACATTTAATTCATATACAGTAGACGCCGCTTATAAGACTCACGGATATAAGGTTCAGTCGCTTATTAG
Source organism: Pemphigus obesinymphae (assembly GCA_025469235.1). Lineage (NCBI taxonomy): Eukaryota > Metazoa > Arthropoda > Insecta > Hemiptera > Aphididae > Pemphigus > Pemphigus obesinymphae. Next base: position 40,878 of record JAIPRL010002605.1, read on the forward strand.
ACTCAAAATCGTCTGGAACGGTCCGGAAGTATCCAAATACATTAAAAAAAAATCGGTTATAAGACTCAAC
>JAIPRL010002605.1:41047-57152 GCA_025469235.1 Pemphigus obesinymphae
AGTAAAATAAAATTTATAAATACGTAATTAATTTTTTTTTTTCCACTTCGCCTATAAGGTTCATTCGGTTATAAGACTCACTTTGTGCTGGTCCCAAAGTGAGTCTTATAAGCGGCGTCTACTGTATTACACTAGGTATATTATAATATATGGTATACATTATTCAATAATTTTCAGTGGGAAAAATTCTAAAACATATACATTTACAAGTTCAGTTGTAAAACATTAATATACAACACATTATTCAGACCACAGAATATAACTAGAAGCAAATAAAAATATGTTGCCTAGAAACCATAGTAGAAACTCTTCAAAAAGTATTTAAATGTAGAAAAATTATCCAATTAGGTAGGTAGGTGTTTGAAACAATTACCCCAATTACCTATCAATTCCTCCAATATAGGTAAATTGAAGTTTATAACTAATAAAAAAAAAATGTATTTCGTAATTGTAATTGAAAGTCTTATGAAATACAAAATCAAGAAAATCGCTAGAATTTTTTTTCAAGAGGTGCAAAAAATAAAAATAAAGTATAACTGGCTCATTTCTTTTTAAAGACCTATTTAGATATCTTTAAATCTAATTGATGAGCAAAATATACCTAAAATATTTTTCCCTAGGAAGAGTTAGTAGTTATTTTGGAATGAAAATATGGTTTTTGCATTTTATACAATGTAATAAAATAGTTAAGTACCTAAATGTGTATAAAATAAATCAATTAAAAAAGTTTTCCGTGATTAGGTAGGCACATTTCATTGTAATTTAGTTTGTATAAACAGTTGGCAAACTGCCGGTAAATAAAAATTGAATTAAGTATCTTACCATAGAAATGGATAAATTCCATAAATTATGAAATATAACAATACATTTATGTATAAAAGTTATATATTCATTTTTTACCAAATATACTCTATCGAAACCCCAAGGAAATAAAATAATTAAAGACTCTTCATTTTGACTTGCTCTAATATATCTATCCCTATATTGCCTTACAATTACCTTACCATTTTTGAAATTACTATCAATTTCATCGTCTTCAGTGTCCGATGATGAGTCCACGCCATGATACCACTCCAATAAATCAGTTCTACATCTATCTGCCTCGTCAGACGTATTACAGTATCTAGTAAATTCACTTTCATGCATTTTGTATAGAACAAATTCTAAAATCTCTGCAGATGGTTCACCAATGGTGGCCAATTCTAACTTAAATTGTATTAAAATATCAGATTTTGAAAGCCTTGCATTCACATTCATGAAATCGGCAAGGGGCGAATCTTCGTCAATTTCAGTCTAAATAAATTAAAATAATACCAATTATTTAAATGTACCTATAAACAAATTAATAAATAACAAAATTTTAACTCACAAACTCGTCATCACGATTTGCATTTTCAAAATATGTACACGGTTCGAATAGTACATTAACAAATACGTCGAAATGTAAACGTATATCTTCTTCGGATGATAATTTACTTAATTCAGCTTTCCATTCATTCATATGATCCCGAAGAGATGGATCTATTCTCCATTTGATTTGATTTTCTAAATATGTTTTATACAATTCGATAATTTTCGTTTTCAAAGAATGGTAATGCCTATGATCCTCGGCGTAATCCTCAAAACGACTGAATTTTACAAAACATTTTGCACATCCATAACGCATTTTTGTTTTTATCAAAATAACTCAATATACAAAATACGTATTTGTTGTAGCAGCCACTACTTTCGGTTATTGATTATAAAATTATATGAATACGGAACACTGCAATTTAATATAATGTTATTGGATTAAACAATAATTAATATAAAACGATATACAATATATATATATATATATATATAATGTATATAATTTATATGTATATAATTAAAAACGAAAAGTAAATAAAATTACAATTTATTATTGTAGACAATTCACAACAGAATAGTCAACGCACTTTCAAATACACATTACACATGCTGCAGCAGACAGGCCACAGGTGTCAGATTTACAAAAAAATAAAAACTGTTTGGGAGATAATAAATATAATAATATAGATAATAAAGGATAGAGATATCATATTTAACCTCAAAAAGTCAAAACAAAACTTTAAAAAGTTATGTTTGTTTATTTTCATACTCGTATAATCACAGAATGATGTTATAATTTAATCATCACCACGAATACCTTTGAATCACGAACTAAGATAGTATGGACTGGAAACGGCGAATTAATACGTGCAGACAAATTGTTACGGTAAATATCAAGGTGGGGGAATCTATGCGATTAAAACGCCACCTAATTTATAGTTTTGATAACATATTCATATGCAGACTACATGCTACGTTTGTGTGGTATGGAATATGTTCGCTAGGATCGCATGATAGATTATCGCTTAGATTCCCCCACTCACTAATTTCACCATAACAAAATGTAATCGCACTACTACCACCCGCCTTCCATGTCGTTTCCAATCCATACTATCTTAGTTCGTGGCGTATATCAATATGTATATTAGTGATAAATGATAACTGATAGCCCAAGATACAAATGCAAAACATTATCTCCACGCGTTTATATGTATATTTGATAAACCGTTTTGACATAATATAAAAGGCTTTTAACTGCATAATCTACATGGCCCGAAAGTTTTAACTTTTATATAATATATTTTGTCGAAAATTCAAACTCTTTTTTATCGTTAATATGTAAAAACTATTTTCATTTGGGTTACTTTTACAACAAATTATTAATATAAATTGTCATAATACACAAATATTATAGTTTTAAAAAATGTTCAATAGACATTGTGACACATTGTTTGCCTAACGAATACATCTACCTTGGCTATTAAAATGGATAGAACTTATTGGATTAAATAATATGAATCTTGACATTGCAGTTATAAAATGTGTGGCACAAAAAAATTAGATAATTGTTATAGATAATTGTTATAGATTATGTTTATTGATAGTTATTAATATTTAATATAATAGTTATTCTATCAGTTGTTAAACAATACAATACACCTATTTCTGAAAAATTTTATGTCTGATTCATATGCCGGGTTGCATGAAAATTTACAGAACCGATAACCCGTTATCAGTTTTGTGAAATTAAAAAACGTTCTGTAAAATTGATGGATATTATCAAATATACGGTTTGCGAATCGATAAGTTGTAGATCCGATTTCGGTTCTGTATATTAATTTACAGGACTGTTTTACAGTGTCCGTATCATTTAATTCTAATTTTGTTATCACATAATTTTCATATTTACAAACAATAAGAAAAAACGTGTGTAGGTACACCGTATAATTTTGTATATATTTTTAATATAGATTAATTTTTAAATTGTAAAGATATATATATTGTGATGTCGGACTCATCACTTTCATCTTCGACTGACGAGTCCAATGAAGATGACATAGTCATTGAAATTTTGATTCATCTTCCAAGACCCAGGCGGTTTAGTTGTAGATCAAATCCTCTTGAGGAATATGATGATTTGGACTTCAAATGTCGCTTTAAGTAAGAATGTTTTTAAAATGCTCATTTATGTAAATTTTTTTTATTTGGAAATTCATTTATGAATTATGTATGTAATTATAATGTACATTAAAAAGAAAGTTAAATAATTTTATAAGATAGGTACTCATTTTAATAAACCCACATTAATAAAATAAAGTTATTTTTTCTTAAATTGTATTATTTACAGATTGTCCAAAGAAACATTTATGGTACTTGTGCATATGATTGGTGAAAATATACAATATAAAACTCATAGAAGTTCATCATTATCGCCTGAACTACAAATTTTAATAGCTCTCTGTTATTATGCTACCAGAATATTTCAAGTATTTTTTTTTAATATGCTTATATATATATATATATATACATTCTAATATATATAAACTTAGATGGTGTTAGGCGATCATGTTTCCGTACACAAAGCTACTGTATGTAGAGTTATTAAAAAAGTATCAATACAAATTGCTCTCTTACGTCCACTATTTATAACATTTCCTGATAATTCTATAGAGCGCCAACAAGCTCAGCTGGGATTTTATAGATTGCATCAGTTCCCTAGAGTAATTGGTGCTCTAGATTGTTCACATATAAGGATACAATCGCCTAAAAATGATATTGGCGAGCAGTTTTGTAACCGTAAAGGATATTTCTCTTTAGATGTACAAGCTATATGGATAGCAATTCAAAAATTTTGAATGTTGTAGCTAGGTAAATATTATTAACATTTCAATTTTATTTCAATTAATTATAAAAACTGTCTATAACTCATTTATTTGTTATAAAACTGTTTATATTTTTATTCAGATGGCCGGGATCTGTTCATCACAGTACTATTTTTGATAATAGTTGTATCCGTGCTAGATTTGAAAATAACGAGTTTGGAAGTACGTTTTTACTTGGGGATGGTGGCTATCCTTGTAGAAACTATCTCTTGACTCCTCTATTAAATCCAAGTACTGATGCTGAACGCAAATATCAAGTAATATGATAATAATATAATTTTATTTTATAAAAATAAATATAATCTTATTATTAGAAAGCTCAAATTGGTACAAGGAATGTGGTAGAGAGATTGTTTGGAGTTTGGAAGAGAAGATTTCCTGTACTTGCAATTGGAATGCACACAAAACTAAGTACAACGATGGCTACTATTGTTGCTACAGCTGTGTTGTATAATATTCTTCTACAACAAAAAGATGATCTACCACAAGAACTTGATGATACATATGTTGACAATAAGTTATTTCAAGAAATACCAACATTGCCTACCCGACAGTTAGGAAATGCTGTGAGAACAGATTTAATAGAAACCGTATTTTCTTGATTTTAAAAATGAATTTCAATCTATATTATACTTACTAATACATTATATTATATATATTTACTTAAACATATTAAAAATAATTTTTTTTAAGAACTTTGATATTTTGTTTTAATTTAAATTAAACAATTTATCTACTATTATTATAAACAAATAACAATGACGTCAATAATCATTATTCAAGTATGTCATTTGTGTTAATCAAACTTTATAGGTATATTTAACTTAATATATAGGTATGATAATAATTAAAAAATAATTTGTATGTAAATTTGAAAACTTTTGAAAATTTATTTAAAAACAATAGATATTTATTTAACTACAAATTTTGTAATTGTCTGGAAAGAATTTGTTCTTTCATTTTGTTTTGTCTTAATTCAGACTCTAGACTTTATTCTTTTAATTTGTTTTGCCTGAGTTCTGAATCACACTTTTCCTTCTCAGTTTTTTCTCTTGGAGCAATTGTATTTTTTTCTTTTTCTGCGATCTCTAATTTTAACTTGTATTTTTATAATGCAATGAATTTAAATCTTCCTGAACTTTTTCTTTTCTTCTGAAATCGTCAATAGTTGCAATCCTGCAAAGACCTTTTTTGAAGTGCTAGGTTTATGTATATTTTTATCTATATTAGTATTTTCCACAGCTACTTGTACTTCAGGTTGGATAGATTGGGATAATGATTTTATTTTTTGTTTTCATGTATTTGACTTGTAATTATTTCAGGTTTTCTTTTTTTTTTTTTTTTGTCAGCTCATCATTAATTATATTTTTATCAAATATATCTTCTTCATTTAAAGTTTCTACAATTCATCCTCATTCTCAGTTACCATTGCTGTATTGTTATCTATAAATTTAAACATTTAATAACCCAACAGTTCATAGTTATTAACTATAATAATAATAATATGCATTATACTTAGATAAAGAGAATCGCAATCTAATATGTTTGATAATGGTTCTAAACGATCACCTAGGATACCCATCACTTTATACATAGTACTTGATCAATTTGTCAAATTATGACCTCCGCCTATTTTGTAGAGTTCAACCTAAAATGTACAATCTATTGATATATAAAATTCAAAACAGTTATGAAAATTAAATGTTAATAATCTTACACGGCTATCACTCTTATCTTTGCTAGGATTCCTCTTAGATACATTATACAGAGATTTGATTTGTCGAACAGTACTGATGCCAGACACTTGTTGACAATTATACAAATGTAGAATGTCATTCTACACAGCTTCTTTTTCCTTGTTGGTTGCACCATCAGTTTAAACAATTTTATTAATATTCAGTTGGTCAAACTTATTATCTGAAATCTTTGATATAACATAGTAATCAACAAATTGAATATAGTTTATATAATAATTTTAGTTTATAGTCGTTGATTAGTACCTATATAAGTACTTATATTGTATTAATAGATGTAGAGGATTGGCAATCAATTTTATTGGTGGTTATTGTTATGATTTTTTTGCTGAATTAACAACTGTTAATATTTATATATTATATATATTTATAATAAATAATTTTAAAAATGGATAAGACGGATTGTGTTATAAACCGCCTCATATATAATTAATCTTCTTAAATAATGATTATTATTTTCAAAAATTTAAAGTGTTGAATTCTATTTGCTAAAATTAATATGAACAATTTACTTATGGAGGTATAAGAATCATTTTTTGATATTTTATTGATTCATTTTAAATTTTGGAATAAATATTAAAATTTAAAAATATAAAAAGTCCCCTCTTAAATTATTAAGTACTTTCATGATTAGATTTGCTACTGTAATATAAGTATACTGTACACATGTACCAATTGGATTAAGTCTTCTGGTCTAAAAGTGGTTTACAAAAGATAGAAACATCACTGTACAAGTAATACTAACTTCCTTGCCCTGCTCTATCTAAAACAGCTCATAAACAGACATTGATGACGTCCTTTAATATTTTGTCTAAAACTATTGTTTCTAATTTAAACAAACCGATGCATACTCCAATATTATTTTTATAATATTAATAATGTTAACGGTTTAAATTGTTATGAATATATTAATATTAATTAATTTATAAATTTAAATAATTACCAAATATTTTAGAAATAATTAAGAAAAAAATGCTTGAAAATACCTATTATCAGTTATAGCTATAGATAATCCTTAAAGTGTTAGCAAAAAGTATAGGGTTATTGAAGGATCTTTTGACGGTGATGCTCTTTTAAATAATTCAATAGTAATTAAGTATGAATAAAATTTGGCGTTAAAATGTATTTATAATATTTGAATACCATAAATATAAATTAACAAAAATTAGGTAAATTGTTGTTTAATATTGCAAATAAGATAGTATTAATTCATATAATTATATCATACAATTAACCTCGAAATCCTGGACTGAATTGAATCGCCATATCATAAATAACTTTTTTTAGTATAAAGCACATATAAGGGAGTCAAGGAGTAGTGTGAGTCTCCAAAATTAGTATTTTTTGTATATTTTGCTTCTATTTTTAATTTTTGTTGCACAAGTTACAAGAAAAATAGGTTAAATTTATTGGGTCGCATCTACAAAAAGGTTAAGAACCATGGTCTATAGCCTATATTTTTCATTCAGTAGATTTATATATATATATCATAATTGATTTGTCATTACCCATGTATACATAATAGCTACAATGCTCTTCTTTGATAAAATTATGTGTTGCTTTATGTATTGCGAATTTGCTATTGTAAGGGATGTTGTAAGGTCCCTCGTACCCCAGACAGCTTCCCCCTGTATTTTCCATATTTATAATTTAATTTATGTACATTTTTTCTTCTTTTGTAGCGACGACTATACTCTGTTCAATATAAAATCAGTACTCAATGGTGACGGTCAGGTGACTTCAACCACTTGCCCCTATCAAGTCTACTATATTTTCGGCATTCCAATTCAATGCATGTCTAATTGCTACTATGCCCTCACCGCGCTCTGATAACAACACACGTGAGTTGGTGCCGAATATGTATTTTAAATTATGTGTACACATTAGTTGTCAATACTATAATGATACAGTGCTGCCGTAAATAGTTGTGCGCGAGGCTACGAAAATTCATATCAGACACACCAAATATACCATCATATAAAAAACATTGGATTACAAGGAAAATATGTAAAAAAAAAAACTAAAAGCAATTAAAAAAATAAAATATGGATAGTAAAATCAATAAGTATACTACTTAGAAGAAAATTTTAATAAGGTAAAAAATAAAATAAATATATACTGCATAGGCGCACACGAGGGGAAAGAGCTGGCGTGGAAAAACAATGGTCACACGCGTTTTGTTTTAAAATATCAAAGCACTTACGCCGTAATTGTGTAGGTAGAAAAATTGTTATAAGACAGGCACATTAAAACTAAAATTTAATAAAGTTACGTAACGCCGATTGTACACTTGAATATGTCAGTTTATGATAGAAAAATTCCTTTGAAATTAAATGGAATAAGATTCTATCGCCGTATTGTGTAGCTATGGTGTGTCCTATACCTATTTTGTCTAGAGGTAATTTATCTCTAATGTCAATATATGTAGACGAAATACTTTTAGCTATTCCTTTTCCCATTTTGAAATCAGCAGATATGCAATGAGCTATGGCAAATTCGGTTGGAGAATCAAAAATATCGCCATTCAATTCTGTTATATTATTAAAAGCTACATCCGGATTGATACCATTTGAATTTTGAATATTATTTATTATTTTATGTTCCCTAGTGTTTAATTTAATTTTAATAAGATTGTCAATTGTTAACATTTTTTCTTTAAAATCGACACATGCATTATGTTTCAATAGAAAATCATTCCCGAGGATTATCGCGCTGAAGAGGTTTCTTATTACGTGAGCATTTATTTGGAATGTATTATATTGTTTATTATGATTGTTAGATGTGTGACACCTATTGAATCTGATCTATAATAATTTCAAGGGAATTGTTTAAATTTAGATTTTTCTATATTTTTATTATTTTTATTTTAAAGCTTATTGTTTGTAAAAATTAATATTAATAAATATTTATTCTGATTTTTAACATGATTATAATTATTTGTATTATATATCTTATTATAATAATATATTTATTTATTTTCTTACTAACTTATCTGGGGCTAAAACTTTTGTTTTAAAGATTATTATTAATACAGAATTATTTATTCATTTATTTATTTACTTATTTTTTTTAAAACAAATACCTATAATTAATGGTATTATAGAATTTATTTTAAAATTTAGTTTATATGAATTTAAAAAGTTTTTCTTCTTTTAGAAATTATTATCAAAGGATATTTATTTTTAATTATTTTTATTTAATTAAAATTATTTATCTTCTGAATTTAATTTAAAATCCAAGTTATCGAAATTTAAAATTTATATTTTCAAAATTTATTATTGAAAATATTTTTTCTTGTTTAACATATAATTAAAATTACTCAGTTTATTTATTTATTTTAAAATCTAGTTTATTTATATAAAAAACTTTTATTTTTAAAGATTAGTGCTAACAATATTTATTTTCTTAACTGAAGTTTAAAATATTTGTTCTTATTTATCATATAATTAAAATTATTTTATTTATTTATTTATTTTAGACATTAATTTATCTATATAGCTAAAACTTATGTTTTTATTATTTTTTATATATAAAAAATAAATATTCACTGTATTCTCAATGTAATTTTAATTAATGTTATTACTTAATTTTATTATATCTATTTAATAAAATATTATTACCTTAGAATATTTATTATTTATTACGTTTTGTTGTATTATTCTATATTATAATATCATTATGTATTCTATTGGCCATTAATTAAATTACTTATTTGGTAGCTACCTTAAAATATATGTTTCTAGTATATTGTTTTTTAGAAGTAGATAACTTAATAGTAGACTAAGTAAGGAGTGAATAAAATTGTAATTATTTGTATAAATTAGTGTTGGGATATTATGTTAAAAGAAAATATTTGATTTACTTAATTTATATATTTATCTTAAATATTAAATGAGATATTTTTATTATTAAATATTTTAATCATTAGGTATTTCTGTTTACATATAATAATTTATGGGTAAAAAAAATTGAAAAATTGTTTTAAAATTTTGTTGGCAATTGTTGAATTTAAATATTAGAGATATCTATATAATTATAAATTTTAGTGAGCACAGGTTAGTAATAAATAAAAATAGATAAAACAAAAATGAAAGATAATATCTTTAGCAATAATATATATTTAATCCGTGTTCAATTCTGAGTTTCTGAAATTTTTATTATTTTTTTAATTTGGGTAATAGAAATTTAAAAACTAAACTTTGAAGGGCGCCACCTTTGTTATGATGAAAAGGAGGTTAGTGTGAGTTTTATCTTTTTATATTATTATAAAATTATCTTCTAAGTAGTATACTGATTGATTTTACTATCCATATTTTATTTTTTTTGATTGCTTTTATTTTTTTTTTTTTTTTGCATAGTTTCCTTGTAATCCAATGTTTTTTATATGAGGATATATTTGGTGTGTCTGATATGAATTTTCGTCGTATTTTATTAACATTCCGATAACTATATTAAATATAATTATTATAACTGTCCATTCTCACGGTATTCAATGATAATACATAGTTTTGATTGTACATAAACAAAAATATTCATTACACTTTTATAAATTCTTTTTTTTTAAACATTCTTACACGTGTGCATAACATAATAACTTTGTTCACTATAAGATCAGTACCGGGTGCCTAAATGTGGCAACAGGGACGTAGCTTTATTCCAAGCTGTAGCCTCGCGCACAACTGTTTACTGCAGCACTGTACCATTATAGTATTGACAACTAATGTGTACACATAATTTAAAATACATATTCGGCACCAACTCACGTGTGTTGTGATCAGAGCGCGGTGCGGGCTAGTAGCAAGTAGACATGCATTGAATTGGAATGCCGAAAAGATAGTAAACTTGATAGGGGCAAGTGATTGAAGTTACCTGACCGTCACCACTGAGTACTGATTTTATATTGAACAGAGTATAGTCGCTACAAAAGAAGAAAAAATGTACATAAATTAAATTATAAATACGAAAAATACCGGGGGAAGCTGTCTGGGGTACGAGGGACCTTACAACATCCCTTACAATAGCAAATTCGCAATACATAAAGCAACACATAATTTTATCAAGGAAGAGAAGAATTATTTAATGCATTTTTATGTTTATTTTAATTCGTAATAATTTTTTTTCTATTTAATTATTATAATATTATGGTAATACAATGAATTCTACTTAATGTGATCATTTTGATTCCATTAACCGGTTAATAATATGAAATATCTTTTTTTAGTGACCTTTTATTAATATATACAAGTATACTTAAAATAAAACAATAAAATACATTATAGGCACTATTGATCATTATTGAAAAAAAAAAACATTTAAAATAAAGGGAATAAACTATCAATAGTACTTCTACCAAGCACTGATACCCATATTATAATGCGTTTTCAATCAAAGCTAATCAAAAATATTCTGAACAATCGTTATAGTACAAACAATGAATACATTTTTGATATGTAATTGGAAGATTAAAAAACTGAAACACTCAAAAGTTAAAATGTGGGTGGCGGCCTCCTGAAGTTCCCGTCCCAAAATCTGTAAACCTAGATCTGACGGCTGTATGTGAAACTGGAAATACACGCATATCTTTAGTTCTAACAATAAAAGTTCGTATTGCTTTTCGATAATAAGTTTTCATTGTTTTTACTATTCAATGGCCAAGTATATAGTCAAGCTATATGAACTATGTAGTGTTTGGTGATGAAAAAAAAAGGTTTAATGTTTTTTAAATTTAATTTTGGATATATCGCCGTTATCAAGAACAACTAAAATACATCTCGATTTTATTTCTTAATCCGATTTTCGCGAAAAACCCAATAAAAATTAAACTAATAACCAAAAGCATTTTAATTTGCCAAATAATCGACGAATAAGATTTCTATGCCCCCAAAACAACGTGGATTTTTACTTTTATCTATAATCAAAGGACGTTTCTTATCTGTATCAGTCATGTCGCAAGCCAATAAGAATTGTAAGTATTTGCATTTTGTTTTTTATATTAATACTGACCGTATTCCATAAAGTTGTAATAAATGCTGTATGCATACTTAAAAGGGAATATTCCCTTTGAAATCAAAAGCAGAATCTGGAAGAGTTCGATAATACAGAGAGGTTTCGTTCACATTATATACGACATTAGTTGTGTGGTGACGATGAAATATTCGGGAACTAATATATAAAATTAAAAATACACATACGCATGAAGGAAAATTCTGTGATCACGGCACAGGCGCAATACCTAGGCAAATCTAAAAACTTCCGTGATGGTGTATAAGAAATACGACTACGCCGTAAGAACACAGTAAACACGTTATACAGTACATAATATTAATATGACTACGTAGTGTATATATTATAGGACACTACACCCTCGATTTTTAAGGGGCTATATGAAATTAAAAAAAAATTAAAATCAAACAATTTAAAAATATTTGAAGAGATTTTTTTAAAGTAATTTAAAAATACTCTCGTGTCAATACCATTTTTAATTGCCGCGTGAAAACAAATTGAAAATATAATTGAAATATTCGTTACCTATTGAAGAAAACATAATTAAAATATTTTATAAGCTGTTAACAAAAAATTAATAATTATTAGCAATTTATAGGTACTTTACAGAATTTATATAAAAAATAAACAATTTACTAGCATACAAAAAAGTTCAAATTAAAATAAAATAGAAAAAATATTTTTTTTTTACTCTATGATGATATTGAGCTACTAATGAAATCAAACTATTGCAACAGTTTATAGAGAATATAATTTATAGTCCCTATGAATGGTACTTAAAAATCTGTTAATATATATTACATACATCTACCTATAGACAATTTGTTGTGATAGAAAATTATTTAATCATTAAAATGAATAAATGACTAAATATGTTAATCATTCTTGAATAATAATTTATTGTTCTCTTTGTTAATAAAAAATAAAAATAAAACTAACAAAAAATATACTTATTTTTATAAAATTACAAAATTTGAAATATTTGTTTAATAAAATTTAGTGTGAATTTGGTGAAATGTGTTAAGTTAAAATATAAATGAATAGTAATATATAGTATAAATATAAAATTAATTTTTAAAAAAATTATAAAGACTATAATTATTGGAGAAAAAAATAAAAATTGGCAGTCAAAAAAAAAAAAACAAAATATATTTAAAAAAACTATACATAATTAGTTTTAAACAATGAATTGTTTGAAATACATTTTGAAAATTAAAAAAACTACCTACTACACCAGTTTAAATTAAAATATTTTCCAAACGAATATTTTTATCAACTTAGTTATCTTTGATGTGAAATTTCAAGTGTATTGAGTAATTTTTATTAAAATAATTCAATTTAAATGTCCAATTTATCTATCTGTGAACTACACTTAACTAATTATAAAGAATTCAGATTTTTGTATATAGTCGTGTATAACCTACCATCCTATCAATCTGTATTTGCATATAAGTAATGAAATAAAAGATTATTTAACTATCATATTATGTATTATACATTTATACATATATAATACATACTATGTTGAATTTAATTTGAAATGCATTATTATTTTTAATTCAATATTTAATATTTTCATTGATCATTTAAATAAAAATGGTTTTTTTTTTTTAGTTTTTAATTTAAGAAAAATTTTAAATTGTAATGTACCTATAAATATAGCGTAAAATATGTAATATTTATTGAAAATTTGTGTTATTTATTTTGTGAATTTAAAGTTAGAATTCATTATTTTTAAAATATTATTAATTATGATGATGTACTGTTGACAAACATCTTTAGAATTTAGATTAAACACGGCTTGTTGCCTTTAGGTACAAATCATAGTACGCATATGTTGTTGTTGTTAAGGTTATTTTGGCTTGCCTGTTATTTTTCAGCAGATAGGTACAGGTAGGTACCTACTTAAATATTAGTATGCAGTATTAATTGTTTATAAAAAATGAATTTCGTAATATTCAGAACTATAGAAAAAACATAATTTAATTATTTTTACTATAAATGTATTAAATATATTTAAATAAATGTATTAAAAATTTGAACAATATGTTAAGCGTTTAACTTACCTATCCGAACGTTACTGATTCAAATGATTTCGATATCATATTAAATGCCACGTCGCAGGTATACCTACCTGTGGTATAATATCTTACATTCACCCGTCTCGTATACATGTGTGTGGAATTTTGTGTGTTCGACAAAACAGTGGATACTATAGGTCGAATTATCAATAACTACGCAAGTGTAATAGTACAACAAAAAGTGTCTCCTAAATACATTTTTTTCGATTTTAAAATAAGTTTTGTGGAAAAATGGTACGTTCAAAATTAAAATTCAAACGTTTTTTATATATTTTTTTTAAATCTATATTAGTATAAAAAAATAATTTAAAATAAAATAGGGGTTAGGGTTTAAAAATCTAAAGTTGTTATCTTTATTTCGTAAATTAAGCGGGGAGTGAATACTGAAAATTTTCTTCAAATATGCGTATTATAATCCATAATAATATACAAAAGTCAGAATTCAAAAAAGTTTATTAGAAAGTGAGAAAATTGCACTTATCCAAACTTTTTGAACATCCTGTATATATTTTATATATTTTTGACACATAATATTTTATGGGTACGCTACTATAAAGTAGGTATATAAAGTTTTTTTTTCACCTCTTACTTTAACAACCGATAAATTAAAAAAATATATATATATAAATGTTTACATTATATATTATGTATATGCTTGTATGGCTTAGCTTTTTAAATGAAAACCAATGTTATTTCATTTGTATTTTATATGTAATGAACAAATAAATCTAAAAAATGTAACCATTATCATTTTAAATAGGCACTGTTACATTTTATATTAAGCAAATTATTGTATTTTCCTTTTCGGATATTATAAGACCGTCAAGACCTATGAAAATATTGATACTATGTCGACAAACATAACATTAAAAAAATATTATTAAACATAAGATCAATAGTAACACTATTGTTATATAATTAACGATAAATACATTTATCATTATGTTTTTTTGAAATTTTAAATAGAAAAAATATCTACTCCTTAATTTATTTTTTTTTTTTTGTAAACACTAAATTAAGGTTGATTGTTACATTATTTGGAAACGTAAATTATTTAAACATTTAAATAATAAGTGAATATTTAAATTTATAAATGAATCATTTACTTTGACGTGTTTAAGATTTGCTTAATACAGATAACGATAATAATATAAGTAATATTACGCACGATTTCTGCGTTGTGATCATATCTATGGACGACTTTTTACATAGATATATTCTGAGGTTCTTAATATCTACTATTCTACTACCCACTGTGAAAAATTTTTGTTAAATTTTAACTAATTATTGTACTAATGTAAATTTACATAGGATATAAATGTAAATTTATTTTGCACTTGAAAATAAGTAAATCTGTCATGATCATATGAGTATTCCATATTTGTATAGATTTCTATATATAAATTTCAACTAGTAATACTGTGTAAATATACATAAATATTAATGTAAATTCATTTTAGCTTATAAAGTAAGTAAATTTGTCCTGATTTCTTAGGTAAATAATATTTATACGAATCTAATACTTATACTAATAGATAAATTTACTAATATTGTAGTTTGGTAAATTTCAAAATTTGAAATATGGTGAATTTACAAGTCATGAATTGTACATTTTAATGACAGTATATTGTAATTTTCAATACCGCAGTTGGTTGATTGTTTGTTGCTACACATTTTATGTAAATTACAACCAACATTTTTTTTACAGTGCCCATAGTAAATGTTTTGGGTTCTATGTCAATATATCATTTTATATCACCGTGGTCACAATCGTTGATTTTTTTTTTCCTATTGGTATATAATATTCATTTTAACGAGTACTTGAATTTAATTTTGTCTTCTGTTTATTATTATTATTATTATTATTATTATCTATTAATTTTTTACGTAAGTATTATGAGCGTGAGTCGTGGTGTTATTTAGTCAATATTATTATTCGAGTAATATTCAACATAACTGGAAGACGGTCAATTTGATATTTACGAATTCGTTTTTTAAGTATATGAAATAGGTACGTTTATACAACAAGTAA
>JAIPRL010002606.1:0-57119 GCA_025469235.1 Pemphigus obesinymphae
GAGTGGAGTTACTAGAGAGGATAAAATAAGGAATGAGTATATCAGAGGTAGTATAGGGGTAGCTTCGATAGTAGACAAAATGAGAGAGAATAGATTAAGATGGCTCGGGCATGTATTAAGGAGGGAACAGACTGAGGCAGTAAGATTAATAAGGGAAATGCATGTTGTTGGTAAGAGGGGGAGAGGAAGACCGAAAAAGAGTTGGGGGGATGTGATGGCAAGTGATATGAGGAAGGTGGGAGGAAGTGAAGAAGATGCGGGAGATAGAGTTAAGTGGAAGTGTAGGACCAGGATGGCCGACTCCAAATAATTGGGAGAGAAGGCGAAGGAAAAGAAGAAGATATAAAGATTAAGTTATTATTAGATAAAAATGAAGTTACACACCCAATTTTTTAAGGGGTTTTGTATAGACAATTTTTATAAAATTTTAAGAAAAATTTAAATCCAACAATTCAAAAATATTTAAATATATTTTTCAAGTAATTTAAAAATAGTGTTATTTTTAATTATTGTGAAATCACAATATTTGTTAAAAACCATATTTAAGCATTTTTCATTTTTATCAACTTGAGAATATTGTATTAAGAAGAAATAAAAAAATTATAAAGAACAAAATTATCTAACGGCTGATGTAGTTGATTTATGATATATTCATTTTTACATGTATTATGAACTGTTAAAAAAATTAAAAAATCGATATTTTAACAGCTCAATATAAAAATGCATATATCAAAAATAAAATACATCAGTTGCTAGATAATATTGTTAGCAAGAGTTTGTTTTTTATTATTTTGTAATTCTAACATTTTTGTAAATTGATAAAAATGAAAATTGCTAATGCAAACTTTTTATTTAAAAATTTTCCGTGTGGCATCTTTTTAAAAAGACGCCCAATTAATCGATATTAAAACACATTCACGCTTTCTAGTACAGATTTTCATCTTGTCATAACAATGTAAAAATTTAAAAAATATATGAATTACCAGAATATTTAGTATCGCCGAGCATTAAGTTTTTTTGGCTAAACTTATTTTTTTTTTTGAATATTATTATTATTATATTTTTAATTTGAAAATAATTTTGTTTTTTAATTATAAATTTTAGGTGTTCAAATTTACATGCAGAAAAAAATCTAAGCTCAAACATACTTCACAGATCTCATTTTTTTATCTAGTGTAATATTTTAAATTCTATTTCATGTTTTGATTTCAGAAATTAAAAAAGTGATCGAAAAAATATAAATTAAATATTCAAACTTCTAAATGTAATAAATAATAATAGGGACTTTACATTTATATAAACACCAAGAACTAGTTGTACATCGATAATAATTATTACATATGTGGTGACAGTTTTTATTAAGTATAAAAATGCTTTCTGATATTTTCTTACACATAATAAAAAATACCAAAATGTTTTATTGATAGCATGGCTATCAAATTATTGGATAGGTCTGGTAATTATGGCTGTTTTGCACTAGAAACTAGATGCTACCAACAAGAAAAATCTCGTCGACTACCCTATTTGCTACCTGGAATTCAAACTGAGGAATTGATCAAAAAACACATCTCGACCACCCGGCCCCAAAGGTAAATAAATAAATAGTATCACAAAATATCATTAGTAGTATTATAACATATCTAATTTTAATATTAAAAATGAAGTGAACCCTATTTAGTTTAGAAAAAATGATTTAACTTACCCACAATCAATTTCCGATAAAATATTGATCATTGATTGCACTACTCTGATCAAAACTAGCTCATTGTAAAAACGTGATTTTTCATCGGAATTTTTCGATCCATCAGATTTCATTGCAGGTTCATTAAAATATGGTTCACCAACCAATATAAGTCCTATAATAATTATAAATTATTAATACTAGAATTAAATCAAAATATATTATTACCACCTTGTATTGATACTAGAATTTGTAATAAATTGGAGTCTTTAGTCCAGTTTTCAACACCTTCGCCCATCCAAGTACCTAATAGGCTAAGACATATTTTCCCGTTAGCATATAAATTTGGATTTAAAGGACCCTCACAATAACTGTAATAATGGCATTTTGGAGGATGGGCTGGATAGTCTATTGGTATTTTAATATCAATCATGAATAAGCCACCAGCATATGGTGTATTTTCTGGCCCTCTGATCATTACAGAAAACAAATCCTAAAATAAAATACCAAAAAAATATAATTAAGATTAAATGAATAAATGTATTTAAAAAAAACATTAAGCACAAAAAATAAATTTATTCAAATATATAATATATTCAATTCTAAGAAAATCATACAGATATCTCAGATACAGATAGTTTAAATTAATTTCATTATTCAAATAAACTTGAGTACTTGTGACTATACTTTAATTACACTATAATTTATTATAAACCCAAACAATAAAATATAATACGCTTTAAACTGTAAATATTTAGATAACTATGTTATTTTCTTTATGTGCCAACCAATGATTTGGGTTTATAGTAAGATATACATATTTATATAAGTTATTTCAAATATCTGTGTGTATCTCATTGTGCTTTATACGTCAAGTCCTATTTTATATATATTAAAGTTCATTATTGCATTAATACAACTGTAAAATAATATACCAAATATGTATATATATACAGATATTATGCTGAATCTATGAAAAATAATTAAATTACTTTATTCCTAAAGTGTATGTGTCCACATTTTATCATTTTATTCCTAATAATAATTTAAATAATAAGAAAAAATCTAAAAATCTCTAAATAAAATATTATAATTTTACCATTATATATGATATAATGGTAATAATATAATATGGTAAAATTAGACTTATAAACTATTCAAAATTGGACCGTACAGTGCTAAATAAAATATTTTATTATTATTATTATTACAATACTTTTTTATAAAAGATTAATATATATATATATATATAGTTAGTTATATATATTTATAATATTTTATAATGTATTTTTGACTACTCTTTTCATGTCAAATAATGAATTTTCAGTATATTACTGGTGAGCACACATTTGGGTAGCAATGTGACTACATAAGAAGTTTTGTACAATACTTTTTAAAAATTGATACAAAAAATAAATATATTATTACTAAATTTTTTTTTAAATATATATATTATCATCAAGATGACATATTACTTAATAATTTGTACTTAATTAAGTTATTTTGAGTGATGGGGAAATTGTTAAATATCAATTAATAATATTATACTCTTGTGCATAATTTGCCAATATTTCATTGAAAAATAATTGTTATTATTTGTGGTAAGAAGAATTTTAGATGAAATGAAAAAACTTAAAGAACAAAACATAAAACTTTTCGAAAATAATGAGAAACTTACAATAGAAGTACAATTATTAAAAACAATTATGGATGATTTGAAGCAAAAGTCATTAGGCAAAGCTATTGAAATAGTAGATACAATAACAATAACGATAAGTTCTAATGCAGATGGTAATCTTTAGTTAAAGAAATATCATGTTAGCTAAATATAAAATTTAGTGAAAATTCATATAGATAATACTAATAAAATTAATATGAAAATAATAGTTTGGTTGTTAAATAAAAATTAAAGAAACAAGTTTATAACAGCAAACAAAGAAAATGAAAAATATTGCTTTTAGAATCAACATTTTTTTTTTTTTTTTTTTTTTTGATCCATTATAAATTTGAAATAGATATAATTTAATTTAAATGTAAAATATAATAAAATTATAAATATGAATAATCCTATAATTAAATTAATTGACAATTATTGTAATGTACATGCAATATTTTAACAGATATTAATTATTAAAATTATTTTTTTATAAAATATTATAAGGTTTTTATTATTTTTCATAAAAATATGAGATTGATTAATAAAAAATGTAATCAGCTTATAATTATAATATTGTAAAATGTTCATTTATATCTAAAATATATATACATAGGTACCTTGCATCGTATTTTTGTGATTATGTAAAACAAATAGGAATGAAAATGCTGAAATGCTACTATTCCTCTGCCCTAGTCACAAACTATTATGTAATATATAATCAATGATGATTGGTAGAATATATTTTGAATGTATATTTTAAATACTAATTTATAATTATAATAAAAATAAATATAAATTCTAATAAGAAAAATGTATTTGGTGCAGGGCTTTCATCCACAACAATTGCGATTTTTAATGGGTTTTGAATAGGCAATTTTTAAGAAATATAAGAAAAATAAAAATCTGACAATTTAGATATATTTAAGTTTTTTTTTTGGCAGCTCCACCTTTTTTTTATAAAAACTTATATTTACAAATTAAATAAAAAATTAAAAATGTTAAACGTAAAATATCACGTAAATATGACATATTATGACGTGCCAACGTATGTCTGAATATATATAGAAACCAAAATTATTAAATTTAAATTTGTTTATTTAATATAAACATATTATAATAAGCAAGCCTAAATAGATTTATTTTGATGGTCAATATTATTTTATTTTAGTATAAAGTTTATAAATTTACATGGTTCAGCCCGGCGGCCTTAAACAGCATGCGGCCTAGTAGGACTATACCCACTATCCCACCTTGCCAGTCCACCTGTGGGGATAAATATGGTTAGGAGAGCAAGTAGGAGACGGGCAAGGATGTTACGATAGATTAGACGTGTGGAGAAGTGGAGGGAGATTTGGTTATGTTAGGTTTTATAGATGTGGGAAGGTTAAGTTAGATTAGATTAGATTGGTGGGAGGGGAGGTTTAAAATAAGGTTAGGATTGTGCTCTATATAGAGTAATATTTCGGATATGTAGCCCTTGTTTTAAAATAAAGCAAAACATGCTATACTATATTAACCCTGTATATCCCTATCCAGAAACTAATCTCCTGTAATGAACTCCTGGACTGAATATGTTATGTTAAAATCTGAGTTCTAATTATTTTTAAATTTTCATTAATATCATTTAAACTATTACATTTTATGTATAAAAAAAGTTTTAAATTAAATTAAATATCATAAAAGTAATGTGAGTGCAAAAATAAGATTAAATAGTGCAAGGAAAATAGTGATAACACATTCATTAAAATAAAACAATATGAAACATCACATTGTACTAATTGTGTTACATTTTTCCACCATACAGTTAGTGACAGACCTAAGTGTTAAATGCTGGTCAGCAAATTCAGATGGAGTCCCCAACCCATAGGTTTAATTTGGTTCAGTAAACCACAAACCATCCTGTAAAAAATTGATTGTTTTGCTTGCGATTGTAACTTCCCATCTTCAGACTTCATTCAAAGTATTTATACTAATGTAAAGTAATAAAACTTTCATGGCTATAAAAAAGAAATCTAAGTTGTATTCAAGTCCATGTATGGTCAGTCAATGATTATATTATTATTATTACTATATTTTTATACAGTGTACCTATATTATTCATTTATGGTGAGGCGTGCAGCATGAAGGCCTCTATAATATTTTCTACGAGATTATAATAACGACTATACTCATGGTAGGTACCTACTAGCTACTACCTTTAATAAGTACACATAATACCTAAATCCTAAATATTGTACTAATTTCAACATCACATTTTCTTATATCTACAAACACATTGAAATCAGACAATATCCATGAATTTTTCTTTTTAGATCGTAATAATATACAAAAAATAGTTTCTTGATAATACATACTGTATTTTAAATCTATTATATAGATTATAATAATTGTACAATTATAAAAATAAAAATAAATGGGTTATATTTTTAAAGAATGGATTATAATTTTGATTCATTATTTTTGTTTTTGTTCTATTATGATTAATAATAGGTTTCATTTTCAGTTAGATACCTTTTTCTACTTTAAAAATTGAATTTTATCAGTTTTAAAATCCTGATTTTGATTACAATAAATAAATATTAAATTATGATTTGCAATAAAAAAATTACATGTTATGTGCTCTTTTTATTTTTAATAATTTATTAATTTATATTTACCATATGATTGTCAAAAGATTTCACCCAAATTCCTGCTGGTAAGCTCTTTCGAAGTATTTGAACATCTTTAGTAATGTTTTTCAACATATTTATATTCATAGTACGAGTTTTATCATTAATGAATTTATGTGATTTATCCTCAGTTAGTTCTACCAATTCATAAACTGTAAAATAAAATCATGAAATAGTTAATTTTATTTATATATCTGTAGATATTTTTTCCTGAAAATATATAATAATAATATTATATAACAAGGAACATTATTGATTTACTTTGATTTATGAAACAAAATATTTTATAAACTATTTTTCTTTGGCAAATTATTATATTAAATAATAATAAATAATTAAACACTTATATTTTTAAATTATGTTTTTATAATTGTAACCATGTACTCTTATAACATATGATTATCTCTATAAAAGAATAAATTATCATCTCTTTTAATTCATCAAAAAAAAATTTCATTTCGAATTTCCCTCCAAAAAATACTTGGGGAAAGTTTTATAAATAATTAAATATTTTACATATATAATACAGTATAAATTCTTATCATATTGCCATTTTTATATTATATAATATATATTTATTTTTAAGAAAAATGTCAACCGTAAAATTAAATATGCATGAAGTATTTGAGGGTATAGTATAATTACTAGAAATTAGAGAAAAATGTCTTAAGGCCGATTTCACCAACGATTTTAATCACGGTTAGTGATATTAATCACGATTAACGTTAGATTAACCAGTGGTTGGATTTCACCACATTCGATTACAGCTTAATCACGGTTAAACACTAATCTGCCATTTATGGGCGGTTAGCATACTTAATCATGATTAAGATTCCGTTTAACGATGTTTTTATTGATTGCGTTATCAATAAGTTTTCAATTTTGTAGCTTATTATAAAATAATAAGGTTTTTATAAACTACATTATTTTATTTAACTTTTATTTAATTAGAATAATTATAATTATAAAATGCTTCGTGCGCTGAATCGTGTTATCGAACTCGCATTTGAAGACGATTTCTTGATTTTTGCCATCCGCCGTCCTAGATAGATACGGCAAAGGACCGAAGACTTCGACAGTCTGGATGACCGAGATTTTGGGATTAGATATAGATTAACAAAACCAACAGTTTTTTTGATTTTGGAGAAATTAGAGAGTCATCTTTGATCCACTCGGCGTTTTTCATTATTATGCTCACCGCGTCAGTCTTTTTCGACTCGATCACACTGTAGTGCTCGATAATAATGTCTAATAGGACTGTTTTTTTCTGAAAGTTCAAAACAACGTTCTCGCTTTCTTGCTTTCTTCTCTGTATATTCCATAATAATATTATTCAAAATAAAACTATTTAAAATACACAACAGTAGTAACTAATCTTTTATCGTAAAATTCACCAAATAACAAAAAAATTCAAATCGGAAACGAATATCGCCGAAAACAATAGATGATCGAAAAAAGATTATCATCTTATCATAAGCCACAGCCATCTGATAGTGGCACAGAATTCTGTGATAGTGGCGTTAATCGCGATTATATAGTTTAATCGTAATTACCGTAAACGTGTTTAGGGGAACCGTGATTAGCGTAGTGAAATCCAAATCTAATTAAATCACGGTTAACTATTAATCGCGATTACTTTAATCACGATTAGAGCATTTTTGGTGAAATTGGCCCTAAGATAGAATTGGGCATATAGAATTCTTAAAGAGGTACAAATCACATACTATTAAATACTTATTTATAAATTGAGTACTTGTCATGGGTGTATTGATGATGGGGGATGAAGAATATTCTCCTCCCGCAATGATAGATTTTTTTTATATCATATAATAGGTTTGACCTTTTTTTTGCTTATTTTTATGCATTTTTGAAATAACCACCCCCCCCCCCCCCGAAAAAAATCAACCACTGGAAATCCATCGTTGGTACTTGTATATACTTCATATCAATAAAATAAAACCTAAATCCACAAGAGTTTCCTTTTATTGTAATTTATAAGCAAATACTTATTTCGACACCTATAATAGTTATAAGTTTTCTTCCTCAGCGCGAAACACAGACCAAATAATTAAAAATATTTTGCATACCAAATATAGAAAAGAAAAAAGCTAATTAAAATTAAAATTTAATTAAATATTATAAATATGCTTATTTACCATTCGCTTATTAATCGAAACACATGGAAAAAATAACTACTTTTATCTACTTTAATATTTACTCAAACATTTCTCTTGCCTAATTATGGTGGGCGCTTTGCTACAAGGACTGTAGGATTCCAGAAACAATATAATATTTTGGAATTTTTCCAAATATAGCTTAGCATTTCACTTCACTGTGAAATTCACCGAATTACCGTAATATATATGATATATATATATATATATATATAAATGTAATAAAGAATAATAAACAACTATAATACTTGAATTTAAAATAAAGAAGATAATTTTTTATTCAAAATGTGTATAGTAGTTTTTCATACACGCGATTGTGTTCTCTCCAATATAATTGATTTCCAAGCGTTCAATGACGTCTCCTATTTGAATACCAAAAACCGGTCAAATGATTTCCGCCCACTATACTTGTTGGCGTCTACGTTGTCAGCCATGTTCATTTTTGTTTTTCATATAATTTACTTTTACCAATGTTTTTCAGTAGTATAACATACCTAAGAAAAAACCAACAAAATATTAGTTTTTAGAATTTAAACACCTAAGTTTAAATTTATTGAAAACAATATTTTGGATAATATATTTGGATAATGTTTCATAGGAATTTTGCAAAATATTAATTAGCAAAAAAGTTGCAATGATTTAAAAAACTACAAAAAAATTGTTTGTACATTTAATATTATACTATAGAATAAAAAATAGATAAAAAGCTGAGGTCATATTCAAAATGTCGTTCTTTAAATATTTTTTAACTCTAATACCACTATTTATAAGGCCCAACGCAAACCAAAGCAATGAGGTTTCATGGTGAATGCAGCGCACCACATGCAGTTTTAAAATTAAATACACGTTATCTACTCGTATAAGCTTAACAAACACTGACGCAGTACATTTAAGGTATATCTTAAGTTGTACTGAAGAACAAACTATTAAATTTATACAAGAAAATCCCGAGAGTATCTGCATTATTTTTAATGTATAAATGCAGAGTACTTTCTACTATTTTTTATTTATTTTTTATTATTTTATAATAATAATAGTAATAACGCATCATCGTCAGAACTAGACTCGGAACTAGACATTATTAATCTTAATAATATTCAAGTATGTAAATAAAAAATTTCTTATTTAAAATTTTAATTGATCATTAGTCACTTACAACATAATATATTAATAATTTATATTTATTACAAGTTTTTCCCACCACATTGGTGTGCGTTCGGCCTAACTGTTCACGTCGGGTCATTTTGACCCAAGGTTTTCTTATCATATTTGTGGTAATTGGACACCATTTGGATTCTACGTAATCTATTTTTATCCCCATATCGAACTTATATATTATTTTCATTGTGAGCTCATTATTGTCAGTTATATGTTGATATTGACCCGGCACAACCATTCCCGCACAGCAATATTAGTATAGTAATAATATAATCAGTAATAGTATAATTATAATATAAGAATTCTACTTTATATTATACAAAAATTAATTATTAAATATTAAACATGTAATTGCATTGAATAATAAAAACTATATTTTTCAGTTTATTATATTAATTTTTATTTGATTGAAGTAAGATTCTTATACTTAACAATAATTTTTAAATATTAAAACAATACGCAAATGTAAATTATGGATCAATGCAGCCCTCACATTTCAGTGTAACATTTTTTAGATGAACAGTAGAGGGCCTTATTTTTTGTTTTTCGTAAATTTATTTTTGAGTGAATATTATGATTATACAACAATAAACAATGATAAGTACATGAGACTATTTAATAATATACCTATTTAAATATTTTTAAATTGTTGAATTTTAATTTTTACGAAATTTCCTATAAATGACCTATAGAGAAACCCTTTAAAATGTCTCAGCTAACATTATATTAAGAACTAAGATAGACTTTTTAAAAAATAAATAAATAAATAATGCGTTTCCTAAAAGTATTTATTTTTATAGAAAGTACTGAAGATGTTCAAATTTATAATATAGCAATCCCAGTTAAAAATCAAAATTACATTTTTTATTTTTTGTTGTATAAAAATAAAAATGTAAAGTGGGTCTCCATGCACGTTCTCCGTATGTTATATTAATGTCGTGAATATGAATATTTGAATATAAATACATACATTCGTTTTATTTTAATTTTAATTTTGATCAAAACTATTTATTTAAAATACAAAAATGTCTATTCTCAAATATACCTATCGTTACTAGTATCGATTTAGATAATAGATCGATTTAAAGATATTAAATAAGAGTTTCGGCTGTGTTCTGGAACCATGATTTTCTAAAACTTCCGATTCCAAAATCAGTATTTTAAATCATTTAAATTCCAAACTCCGATATTAATATGGTGTTTTATTTAGATAATCTGTATTTACGATTAAATACATTACAACGATTGCTGATTGACATTCAATAGATAAATTCTGGGAAAATAATTTAAATTTTGAAGTTGGATTATTAGCATTCCTTTAGATTTTTAAATTTGATCATTAATAAATTAACATGATTAGGAAGAAGATGGATACCAAATATCATTGTATCTCTACAGGTTGTTATTTTTTACGATATAAAATTATCTTTATAAAAATTTACAGTGTTCTATCGTTCTATATTTTTAAGCTTAAAAATAATGTATATTTAATAGATACATAAAAATATCCACTAAAACTGTAAATAAAACTAAAATCTAAAAACTTAACTTCTAGTAAATCTAATATAACAAAACTGAAATCCAAAGCATTATCAAACCATAAAAAGGCCTTGCTACCTATTGTTCTATATTTAATATAGTCTGAAAATTCGTAGAACTGTATATAAATTCAAAAATAAAGAAAGTAAAATGTTTTATTAATTTGTGAATTATATCTAATTTTGCTGGACTGTATTATTAAATTAATTTTGAACTCATCAAAGTCTAAATATAAGTCACACGATGTATAGAAACGACCAGGGTAATCCAAATTTGTTTATAAAATTTAATTCATATTTTTTTAGTACCTATTATTGTATTATCTATACAAAATTAATATTATTTTACAATATAAAATTCCAAATTGTTTTGTTATTTTTTGAATCAAGAGTGATATTTGAATAAAAATTATGTATTTATCTAATCAAAGTTTAAATATAATAAATCAAAAGTTCGTAAAACTTTTTATTTTTTTTCATTCGTTGATCTATATGGGAGTGTAGGTGCGTAATATACGAATATGTCGTATTTCAAATAGAGGTCAAGGACGGTGAATCACTACGCGCCGCTTACTCGTATATGAAGAACCGGTTATTAATCGAATATAATTAACTGTATCTAAGAGAAATAATATATACATGTATAACACTGTAGTAATGTTTCGTTTAGGCGAATCAAAAATATTTTTTCAAAAACATTATCATGTTGATTGGTTGAATTTAGGATATCATTTATCCGAATGAGATTTAAAACATACCCTTTTGAATTAAAATTAACGAAAGATATAAGAATAAACGTGATTTTTTTGAATACATCATATGTGTACATATCAAAACTACCTAGGTACTCATCAACTTGTTTTTATTCTTTATTTTATAGAAATGTTATTGTTAGAACTAAAAGGTAAAAGATTTAAAATTTCAAAGTTTTAAAATTATAATAACAAAATAATGATATACAGCGTGTACATCACTCGTTTTAATAAACAAAGGCAGATTTCCCTAGTTAGATATATAAAACTATTTTTATGAGTTATAAAAATATTAATGATGATATTATTATATAACATCCCTAGTTCTATAATAGTTATCTAATAGTATTCTTAAAGTTTACAATATCTACTTAAACCTTTACGAAAAAATGTATTTATTTATACAATGTGATTTTTTTTTTATCATAAACTAGGTTAAATTTCGGAAAGTATGAATTATTTTTTAAAATTTTTTACAGAAAGTTATTTGTATATTTAATTCAATATTTTTTCATAATTTAAAAATGCGTATCTCCTCTCTTATTTAGTTAACCTAATATCAACTTCCAATTTTAAAATGGTAAAATATGATTCGAATTATAAATTCCTAGACATTTGTGAGAATGAATGGTTAATCAATGGTGATTAAAGGAGAAGTGGTATAAATGCAATCACTCTCCCCAAAAAAGCCTTGGTCATGGTATACATATATATTGATTCATTATTCAAAATATTAATCCCACTGAAAAGATATTCACTTTAACTTAATTTAGTGTCAAATATTAATAAATTTACAATAGATTTAATAATTATAAAACAAAATTTGTATATAAGATGTGTTATTGACAATAGATTTGAACAGTCATTCTCAACTAAAAACAATATTCTAATCCCAAAAATTATCCTATTAAAGCAATTTAAAAATGTTAAAAATCAAAAATTAAATTAAGTTTTATTGCACATACGCACACTAATAGAGTTGAAAATTGGAAAATTTCAAAAATGTGTATTCAACCAGATATATAACTACTTTATTCAGTCCAAACAAAGTTTTATATTATATATTAATAATTATACTATTGAAGTAACAAGTATAGTGTATACATACAGTATACATACATACATACATACATACATACATACATACATATCGTATACAGTGTACTCGTATATACGTATACAATACGTTATACATAAATAATTATAACTTTACTGTACTAACCATACCTACCTATACTTATACGGTGTAACTATTTTAGATTTTATTACTCTCATTTTCTCTGTCAGTTGTGGGAAAATTTTTTCATTAAGTGTCATTGCCCGGGATTTTAATTTTAATTTACTTTTAAATGCATTATGGCAAATTGTATATATATTGTTTAAAATAATATATTTTGTTTTATTATTTTTTTCAAGCATGGCCAAATTTATAGCTGGGAATCTCATGACACCAGAGTTTTTAGGGTTCCCCAAAATCACGACAAGCGATTCAAAAACAATATAAAAGGAAAAAAATGTTCAAGTTATTATTCATCTATTTTCTAAAACGGTGGGGGCCGTATTTCCCTTAAATCCAGCCCTGTTTTTAAGTATGTGTATGCAGTATAAATATGATGTGCAAACTTATACTTATATATATATTGCTTTTATCATACATATACAATATATATTATATTATATTATAAACTGTATATGATTAAACATCGTATAGAATGTAATTTTTCTTCAATTTTAAGGAAACCAACAATCAAAAAATGTCATGTTCAAAGTACCATATAGAACCAACTTTCTATCGTTAGCATACATACTCCAAAATTCCTACTCGACTCCTTCTGGTCGAAAAAATCCTCAAAAAGAAAGACATTTTTTTTTTTTAAATTGAAACTTCTATTTATTTTATAATTCCTATATTTCGTTCATTATTATATTATTTTATTAGAAAGGAATTTATATTAATAAAATTCAAAGGAGTTTTTGAGTTTAAAAATATTTAAAAGTGTTTCACTTTGCTATTAAAAATGTCAATAAATATATCAAATGTAAAAAACAACATATTGGTATTTAACGTATGTTTTATAATAAACTGTGTACTGTTTTGTACAAAATGCACATCTTATTAATTATCTACATAAAAACAAATACAAAATAGTTTTAAAAATAAATTATATCTTTTAGTTCGAATTTATAAGAATTTAAAACATACAGCTATAATATAATAAATATAGTATTTGTTAGGGGGTGTGAGATGCTTTACACCCTGCGTGTCACCTTATATAATTATTATTTCTATAAAAAAAAAAAAACATGAAATACATTGCTATCTCCGACTATAATAATTTAAATTTATAGTGATATATTTATTTATATTTATTATAACATAGTAGTTTAATTTATTTTTATGCAATATTTTAACGATAATAATAATAACTTTATTTTATATCTACATAATTCATAAAACATTGTCGAAATAATGTTAGTATAATTTACAGTTGAGTGTTTTTTTTTTGTTATTGAATAATTTTTATTTATATTTTTTATGTATAGGTATAAACCTAACTATATTTTTGAGTTAAAGAATTGTACATATTATACATTAAAATACTTACGAATTACAATTTGTTCATAATATTATAAGCAATTTTCCACTTTTTAACGAATATAAACATAATATTTTCATGTTAGAAATTATATCTAGGTTTAGGCAAAAAAGAAATATGTACTTGAATACAAAAATTCATCATAAATATTTTTCAAGTTTAGAGAGAATAGTGTGTTTCATACATGCTCAGTTACAGAATTTAAAAAAAATGTCAATTTAGAATTATTAATGCACACCAATAAGTAATAACTACATATAAAACTTTGGTAATATATTATACATGTTAATAAAACAGAAGGACAAACAATTGTGCTTCTAAGACAATTATTAATAAAAACATAATTTCTTGACATATAATAATACAATGTACAAGTACAGCATAAATTAATGGTACAAGGACTCCTAATAATCTATAATAATAATAAAATAATATGTAATCGTATAGGAACAAATATAATCAATTTGCATACATTTTAAGAATACTTTTTTTATTTCCGAATACATATTCCAATACTACGGTTGAATTGTATTCAGAATACGTATCCGAATACATTTTCTTAAATGTATTTAAATACAAATACAAATACTTTTAAAAAGTATTCCGAATACTTATGAATACTTTTAATTTTTATAACTTTTCAATAATTTTTATTGCACCATCAATTCCATCGAACTATAATTACCAACACATTATATTTGAATTATTCCTAATAATCTTAGCAGTGAGCATTTAATTTTTTTACAAATAAGTTTGTGTACAGCATTTTCGGTAAAATAAAACGCGTGCACATTGCATTTTTTATATGAGATAATATAAAAAAAGTTACCAGTATATTATATTGTTTAACCAGGTAATGTAGTTTTTAAATTATTGTTTAAAATCTAAAGTCTGGAGTATGGACAATTTGGTACCTATAGCTTTTTATACACATTATACAAAACACTGAACAACATTTTGTTTTTATAAGTTTTATTTTATTTAATAGAACTAAATCAAAATATTTTACGCAAGCAATCAATATTAGTATACTTGTATATTAGTAGGTACCTACCTATTTGGTACTCATGAATTCAAAAAAATTACATTAAACAATGGTATTTATAATAATTAGAAACGAAGTGCTATATAATTTTTAATAATACTCATACATCAAGTTTTATAACCACCAAAAGAATTAACGCAAAAAATGAAGCAATAATTAACACCTAAAATGCACCAATATTATCATGTTACTAACCCGACGTAGTTTTTCACAGCAAATCGATGAATATTTTCGATTTAATTTGCGACATTGGCCAGCGGAGAGACCGCTCAATGGCCCATCCTCCCAACAATGTTTCCCCCAAATACCTTTTTTTACTTTTCCGGCTAAATTTCAATTATTATTCCATATAATTATTTAATGTTTGAGAAAAAAAATATATTTGAATCTTACTCTTTCGATACGAAAACGCATAAAATATGTCGTTTTAGATAACACAAAAAAGTTTAGATCGCATAAACTTCGATACCACAATTTTTAAAAGTGAAAAATATATATTCTAAGTAAAAAATTGAAAAATCGCTAGGCACTAAATTAGATTCGTTTCTTTTTATTTTAATAATTAAATAAAATTTTTTTTAAATTCATTAATCGTTATAAAATATATTAAAACTATATTTAACAATCTCTCCTACCCAATGAGATATTTTAGGGTACCTATTGCAATATTTAATGTTTTACACAGAGCCTTGCAAAATTTGGCATAGTACCTGATGAAGTACGAGAAAATAAGTGTTCTTAAAAATTATTGAAATACAATTACGTTATGCCTCAGCAAAAATTGACATAATATTAGGTTCGTTGTTCGATATGTGACGTGCGTGAAACACCTACAGTTGGAACGTAAAATTTTTCACGTGTTCATTTGCATTCATTATTAAATCTATACCCATAAAAAGAGAGTTTGAACTTACCTTCAAATGATTCCACAGATTTGATTTTGACCTTGACCTCCACTTTTCGCGTTTTTGTTGAGGCATAATGTAAACATTTAACTTCAAAAGTTTGATATATTGTTTCACTTTTTAGCAGTTTAATTATTTTAAAATGATTATTGTAACTGTCCCATGGAAGTTTTGTATTAATAAGATGATGGTCAGGACCGTTTTTCATGACATTCGTCATGGTCATTCGATACAAATATTATAGTTTATTATTACAAATTTATAGTTATTAATTTTATTATAATAATATAATTAAACACGTTTAAGGACCATACAAAAGAAAAAGAAAATAAAATTCATCAACGAAAAAAAGATAATTATTGTATTGTAATACGTTATAACAATTTAATAAATAAAATTTAATACGCTACAATTTAATTTATGTACCTACAAATTATAAAAACATATAAAATTATTTTTGCCTCAAATCAATCATTTATTATTCTTTGTCGAGGAAAAAAGAATTTTTAGGTGAATAAAAATACACTAATAAAGTATTCAGAATACGTATTCGAATACTTCTTTTGAAAAGTATTCAAAATAGTATTCAAATACAAAAAAAAGTATTTAAATACTTTTATTCGAATACTTAACATGTCTGTCAATTTGTATAGAGATACTTTGTTCAACTAATAATGTGAATATATAAATAAAAAATATATAAACATAGTATATATTTGAATTATTGCAAATGTATGCAAAATTATAACCTGATGCTATATTATAGTTTATCGATTAAAAAAATAGAAATATAATTATATAATAGGTGAAAATAATGATAAATTGTTATACGATATATCTCATATATCTTTTTTTATTAAAATAAATGTTATTTTTCAAATATTTTATTTTGATAGCAATCCATTAATATAAGAAAATATTAATTTTATACTTATAATGAAACTCAACGATCGAGCACTCTTCATATCAACTCAAATGTTGGAAATAGCTTAAACCATAATTTAAAAACTATATATTTTTTTCGTAAAATTAAAATATAATGGTTATAGAATAAAAAATGTAATGTAAAATATAACAATAGTTATAAGAATTGGCTCGTCTAGTCAGTTTACCAAATAATTACTAAAGGTTTGAAGAATATTCATAAGTATGTTAAATTGTAAACACTTAACTATAATGTGAACATATTTAAAAACCTTTAAATATGAAAAAACATTCTACAACTTTTCCAGATTAATTTTCATTATATAAAAAAAAAAAATATAATATATTAAAATATGCATATAAATAATAGACTAAACGTATTTTCCTGTTAAATAATGTATGTATACGTGTAGTGTAAATAGATCAACTTGTATTTTTTGACAAATGTACATATTGAAAAACAATTGTCTATGCCACCGAAAGGTGTTTATGTTTATATAGTTTACCAATTAATAAATGTAATCCAGTATAAGTAAAATTATTGAATTAAAAATATTAAATAAGTATTTGAAGTTTTTATTTTAATTTCTTAGAGTGACTTAAGTTACAGGTTTTAGATTAAATTAATTATTTAATGATAAATATTTTTGAAAATTTCTCGTAGTCATTTTGAATTTATGAATATTTAAATATGAATAAACTATTTAAATTTTGAATTATATTTGTAACAGCAAAAAGAAAAAAAAATATATGATAAGATTGAATTTAAAATATATATATATATATATTTATAGTTATTAATTATTTATTGGTTTATGTAAAATTTAATTTTGTGACTTATGTTGTTTTATTAATTAAAATATAATTTTTGAAATTTAAATCGATTTTTTTTTTTGAAATGTATCATGTTTCAATTATTGGGTAAATACTGTTATGGCGGATATTTTTTTAGAGACATTAGTTAAATGCGAATTATATAAGTAATATTATATTATTATAACTTAAATTATAGTATGAATTATTTACCAAGAACCCAAAACATATATACGTTTTTATTATTTTCTTTACTGGCTATATAAAAAGCAACGGTTTTCTGTTTATTTAGTATAACAAGTATGGTCAATATTTTTATTTATTCGGGACCAGTTTACTATTTATTGACAAGCATAAATTTAATGTGTTTACCATTCATTTATACCAGTGTATTAACTATTGAATTTTTTTTTTTAATCAATAAATTTAACACACCTTGCGCATATAACCAGTATATTCTGACACACTTATCGTACATTTTCAAGAAAACAATTATTATTTATAAATACTTTTAACTTTATTTTAATAAAACATCAAAAAATACCAAACCAATTTAGAAATGTAACTTTTTTGTATAAAAATACGGTTGACTAATTTGATAGTCAAGTTAACACTTTTTAAATCAATTGATTCAATAAAATCCAATAATAGTACCTTATTGGATAAAACTATTTAGTTTTTTTACAAACTATATAGAACCTAATAAATCTCAATAATAATACCACTTTAATACAGGAAAATTGTATATAAATAAATATTGATTTTCATATTATAAACATAAAGTATAGACATTTTAACTTATAATGTCAATATCACAATATTCTTTTCGTAAATATTTTCGTCTATACTAAAAATTAATTTACTTTTACGTACAGAAATATACGGATTCTAATATCAATAATTAACATTTATTACTGTAATATTCCCTAATAATAGTATAAACTAAAAAATTACTATTGTTTGTGGTATTTATATAATTCTATCATATAAATTCGTTTTCATAGTTACATTAGTTTTCATCTGTTTGTTTTTACAATTCGTTACCGTATTTACCAATATCAATATTTACAATTTTATTTGTATATGTTATTATACATTTTAATATTAAATGTAGGTATACTGTATATATTGGTAGTACGTAGTATTTATGTTAAACTTGTGATTGTATTTATGAATTACTTTTAAAAGTTATAAATATAAATAAGTATTTATAAAAAAACAAGTTAATTTGGAAAATTTTATGGAATTAGTTTATTATTTTTTTAACATTTTAAATTAAAAAGACATACCTATTATAGAAACTGGGAATTGCACGTTCACTTTATTTTCTTCGACATTTATTTTTATAAAATATTAATTATTTTTGAGTTTCCAGTCATATGGATAAAGTACTATTTGTATTCTAACATAATTAAATGATTTTATAATCATGGTACTTACTTGTATTTATATACTTTTATTAATTATATACCAATTGTCATGCATATGAATATAAAATGATTTCGTTAATTCATTAGTTGAAAATAGTGCTCAGGATTTAATAAATCAAATATGATATGATTAATTAGTAAAGTAAACGCATTTTTAATTGCAACAAAATCAACAAGTCTAAAAAATGTATAATCATTATTGCAATTTTGTATATATTTCAACGTGCTAAAATTTTTAATTTACCGTTTTCGTTGAAACCGTACCGATTTTAAACATTAGGTATTATCATCTCGATATTTTCATAGTCTTTCGAGATGGTCATTTTTTCTAAAATCAAACTTAAATGTTAACATTGTATCTATTAACATTTTAGAATCTGAGTGTAGTGAGGAATGTATTGGTTTTATGATATTGTGTTTTTAGATTTTTTTGATTTTTGTATGTATACTATGTATACAAAATTTGCGGGCAGAAGAAGAAAAGTAGAAGTTTTATGGTATTTATAAAGGTTTTGGTAGAAAACTCGTTCTGGTTGGTACTTTATACAGATTATTTTTTCATTTTCTAATTAGTTTTCAAATGCGTAACAAAAAACTACCTTTTATAACACGAAAAGTTATAGATAAGAAAATAACAAATAAA
Source organism: Pemphigus obesinymphae (assembly GCA_025469235.1). Lineage (NCBI taxonomy): Eukaryota > Metazoa > Arthropoda > Insecta > Hemiptera > Aphididae > Pemphigus > Pemphigus obesinymphae. Next base: position 19,987 of record JAIPRL010002606.1, read on the forward strand.
TTATAGTCACGGTTACCGATTATAATAGGTGAAATATAATATTTAATACTACTAAAAAGGACCGAAAATTATTATAAATTGGAAAATTTAAATGCCAGAAATTGGAAATTTACATAAAATATTTACTATAGTGTATATCACTAAGTATGTATAGTGATGTCGTCTTTTTCATTACTCATATAAATGCTAATATTAGGTAATTGTAGTAATCGCACGTTATATATACCAAAGCTTTACTTAGAAACTTTTTATCGAAAGAAATGAGTACCTAATGACTTATCATTTCTTAAAAATTCAATATATCCATCACCAATACCCTACCCAACCAGCGAAGTGCTTTCATCCCTACTGACCTGGTTTTTTTTTAGTAATGCGTTAATAATATTAACATACCTACATTTGTGTAATATATATTAGGTATATATTTTTTTATAAAAAAAACAGCAATGTGAAATGTTAAAATTTGCCTGCCTGTTTGTACACCCAGAATAAAACTGAAATTACGTTTCTGTTTGTTATATTTTTTATCTTAATCATTCACACCTATTAATCTACATTTAAGAGTTTTATCAAAACTATCTTATGGTATTTTTTATACATATTAACATTATTTATTAGTAATTTATTAGACTATATAGTATACATACTTAAAATAAAGAGTAACAAAATAATTCTAATTGGAATTTCTTTTTTTTTTTTCTTGTCTTTCTTTTTTCAGCATATAATATATATAATAATAGGGTTTAGTTTTATTTAGAGGACACCCGGTGGGTCTGATATTTATTGACTTGAATCCACTTCATTTAACAGAAAACATATTATATAGGTGTATATATAATATATATATATATATAGGTATCTATATTATAGAATCTGTCATGTTTGTAAAGATTTACCTTAATATAATAATAAATAATCATGAAGATTTTGGGTATCTGATATGAGCTCATCTCTTTCACTCGTATATATTATATCATTCCTATGCCCGAGGTTGTTAGTTTTTGAATAACAGAGTAAGTAGGTATACGAGAATATATTATTATTATGATTATTGTTTTAACCGAGTAGTGAGTAGATGAAATATAACCGTGTATCGTGATTTAATAAGAAGTCATGCCAAATAATATACCAGTTGATACGGTAGTCATCTTTATTTTTATCGTTAAAAAAAATATTCTGCCCGGAGGTAATTATCTATTTATTAGCTATGTAGGTACGAATGCGTAAACAAAAAAGTTGTGGAGATCATACCCAACATGTTTTTTATAGTGTAAGCTTTTCATTAAGATTGATTGGATCACATTTTTAAGTAAATTATTATTTGTGTTACTGACGCCCCACTCACAATTAAAAAAATCATATTTAACTTTTCAATCAGTCATTTGAAAAATTAAATCTCATTGGGCTGTTTTCGTCCAATCTGGCGATGGTCTAACCAGCCATTTCGGCTCTAGCTGGAATAAAATTACTTATATACATACATGATAGACCAACATAATACATATAAGACTGATAAACACAATAAACTACTGAGTATTATTAATAATTTTATATAAGCGGTAAAATATTAAAATCTGTATTCAGAATAGTGTATTTAGGTATCATGTTATGTAGTTTAATTATTAAATGAATCGGCATAAAATGAATCATCGCTCACATCATTAATAAAGATTAAATATTTAGCATTAACTAGTATGTGGATATAAAAATATATCTGATTACTATATTCAAATAATTTTAAAAATATTTTTATTTACCTAACCTGATCAATAATACGAGTAAATACATTTATACACATACATAAGTTGGCAGGTAAGTAACTAATGATAATAGTTACCATATTTTGTTATGTAAACAATTTAATTACCTATATAGTATATATTTATATTTATGATAAAAATTGATATTTAAAATAAATACCCTTTAAATCGTAATAAAATAATAAAATAATAGAAAGTACCTATTTGATAAGGAGTTATTAATATATTAAACATTATTGGAATAATTTTTATAGTATTCACATAAATATACCAAATATATTTGTTAGAAGTATCCGAGTACTTATCCAGAATACTTTTTACACATTCATTCAAATAAGTTTTCTGAACACAAAATAAAAGGATTCTTTACAAGTCAATTATATTCGTATGATATGACCAGTGTTATTAATATTTCCTTTAAATATAAATCAGTTTCCTTCCTCATTCTTTTAATATTAAAAAGATTCAGTTCCATTCCCTGTTCCTAAAAAATGGTATTCTTTTCAGTCTCGTTAGCTCCAAACAAATAAACACAAATAAATATCCAAACATAGGATATGCAAAGTATTTTGTTTGTCAGTTAAGGTACTGATAATTTGAATTTTTAAACCATAATTTATTTCTTTCGATAAAATGATTCTATATAATTATATAATATAATAACAAATAATATATAATAAAATATAATATAAAATGTATAATAATATACATAATTAATATTATTTGTAAAATTTTCAAAAATTGCATAGCCTTTGTATAATAGTAAAATATATAGATACCTACTCTGTGAAAATTTTTAACTTCTAAACATATTTTTTTGACATATTGAGGAAACAAGCACATTTTTAGTAGGTAGTAATTTTTTTATAGTTATTAAATTAAAATTACTTATAGTTACTATACTCCATTACACGAATACCTATTAAATAATGTCCAACATTTGTATAAATATAATTACTTACAACATTCAATATCCAGCTCATAAATATAAATGAATTGTATGTAATTTAATCATAATATATAATTATAAAAATACATTAAAACACGAGACTGCGATTCAAAAAGTTATGAACTTCGAACGTTTTAGTTAAATTATAAAAATAATTTCGATAAAAATCAAATTACAATGTATTGCGTCCCTAATCCTTAAAAAAAGAAATTCGTTCAGGTTCCTATACCTCAAAAACTAATAGAATAAATTCATTCCTTCGTTTCTCAATACAATTAATTAGTCATATTAATTGTTCCTTAACAACACTGGATATGGCATATTATATTAATATTATAAACAATAACCACAAAACAACGTTAATAACATCACAAAAATGCACTGTGTCCTATCTCTTTATTTTTATATACCTACTAATTTTGTTAGCCATAAATAGATATTTGATAAACCTTAGGAGAGATTACCAATACCTTTTATTGTAGATCATAAATGACTCAATAACCCAATAGAATATAAAACATATGACCATTTTTAAGATTCAATCGATAGAGTTTATTACCAGATTACCACCCTCTTTTTATTGAAACTGGGCATTTTTATATTTTCCTGTTTTCCTGGACTTATTTACCAAAAATCATATACAAACTATAGTGCTATAAAAAAAAAAGCGTTGACCGGTTATGTGTATATAGGTATATAACATTTTAATATACAATATATTATTTTTTTTTACATTTGTTCTATATCCGTTCTCTCATTATCGCTGGACAACAAAAATTGTTGACTCTGAATATTGTTTACACGAATTATTCTGCGGAAGGTTATATATATATATATATATTATTTATTGATGTATGTAAAATTTATCTGTATATTATGTTACTTAATTTACAAAGTCGTTTAGATAATATAATATTGTATTATATAGGTACCTACATATTATGCATATTATTAGTGTCTTGAATTAATAATATATTATAAAAAACCGTTTTTAAATTAACGATAATATAATATATACGTATAATATAATATTATAATTGGGGTCTGAGACCCATATTTTACGGGCTAATAAACTCAAAATGCGTAAACAAATACGTGTTATTCGTATATACGAATAAACAAAATACACGCGTAAATTATATAGGATATCGATAAACATCGTAAATAAATAAATGTTATTGAATACACCATTTATTTTCTACACATTAAACGTGAAAAATAAAATAATAATTTTATAAAACTTATTTACTCGTTCCATTAAACTTTGTTTCGATTGGCTGATTTACATATTATTTTACTACATTTGGGCATTGGAAATAAACAACATTTAGCGTGGTTTACCATGAAAGTTGGGCTGAATATAAATACTTTACCTGATATAACTTAAATGTTCTATTTGCAATTAACTTTCAACTTTCTTATTTATTTTTAGTTAAGCTCTAAATTATGAACATTACAATCTTAAATAAAAGAAAACTCATACTTCTGAAAACATTTCCAAAAATATTTTAAGGTAATTTTTGGTCTAAAAAAAGCATTAAAAAAATATTTTAAAAACAATATAAATAATATTCATAAAAAGTTAAATTCATCATATTTTTAATTGATCTAGGACATTTCAGCTTAATCAAAAGTTCGGTGTAGAGCATTTTTTAGTGGCTAAAACTTCGTTCTAGGATTTTTAGTGTAAAAAATTTGGCGTGGCCATTTTGACGTAAATTCATATATCAAGGAAGCTACTGATTTTACAATGATGTTTATTTTTTTTAACGATAACGAATTGGTTCTAGTTGGTACTTTTCAGAGATAATTTTTTGATTTTTACAGTAGTTTTCTTAAAATTGTAAAAAAAGCTACCTTTTATATGGTGTATAAGAATGTGTATTATGCAGAATGTAGTTTATCACAAATTCATGAACAATAACAAAATACTTATTCACTATATATATATATACACCTACGGTAAATAATATATACATACTTCTAAGGAGTGTACATAATAATAATTATACAGTGTATCTATCAAATTTTATTCGAATGGAAAGGGGGAAAGTGGGTTTGAAATAATAACATATAAAGGGAAATACCTACAAATTAAAATACTTGTGCTTTAGAGAAGTTTTTTTCCCACAAAATAAAAATGATACCGCTCAGAATCATATTTATCGACCGTAATGATTTATCAATATTTTAAAATCTAGAAGACTAGGTACTAATACATTATGCTGTCCAAGAACCAAAGGAACTTCATCATTTTACATCCTACCCAAAGTGCGAAGTTCTTCCATAGCTTTAAAAAGTTTTACTTTGTAAGAAGACAATAAATATTAAATAACTATTCTAGATATAGAAATAAAAATAAATTGATTATTAATATTTTACTTACCTATCACAATGATGTATGTTAGAATTAGGTATATAGAATATTATGACTCGCTTCATCAACTGATTGTAAATTCGCTAATTCATATATTATTATATCTATTTACTTAAAAATATACAGCCCGCTTATATTAATCTTAAAAAAATTATATTGTATAAAATATATAGGTACCTACATATACAGCGAGTTCAAAAAGTATGGAACATTGCAGATTTCTCCCTCCCTAGTATGTTTTTTGAATTCTAATTTTTGTATATTTATTTAGATTACAATTTGAGGATTCTTTTAAATATTTACTCCCCCACTTCCCCCATTAAATTACGAAATAAATGCATCAACTTTTTATTTTTAAATGAAAACCCCTAATTTTTTCTTTAATATTCATATAAAGATTTAAAAAAAGAATTATAGCGTTTAAAATTTTAATTTTGAATATGCCATATTCCAAAAAACCGATTTGAAAATCGAAAAAAATGGAAATAGGTGACACTTTTTGTTATACTATTACATTTGCATAAGTATTAATCATTGATAATAATCCGACCAACAACATCGATTGAATTATTGAACAGATAAAATGTCATACTATACGCAGGTATACAAGACGTGTTAAAGGTGTATTACTCGTGTATAAGACGTAATCTGATATCATTGAAGCGATTTTAATCAACAATGTACGTTATCATTATCAAAATTTCGAATTTTTGTAGAATAAATTTATAATTAAAAAAATTTAATTTAATTTTGTTTTGTTCTAGTTGAATAATTTCAAAACTAATATTTTGTTTTTATAAATATATTATATGTTCCTACCAATATTTAGGTAAGTGTATTATACATATGTTGAAATATAAACAACCCCAATAAGTAGGTAATCTAACAGCGAAAACATGCAACTGCAAATTACTAGGTACAAATTAATTTAAATACGTAATTTTGTATTTTGTATTTATATAATACTTTTAAATTATTTATTAATTATGTTTACTTAGTTCAATCATATTTTTTTCTTTCAAAGTTAATTTAAATAGTGAGTTATAACATTTTAATAATTACCTACATTAAGTCATGAAGCCGTAACTATTAATTTAAATAGGTACCTAACTATTAATACAATATCTTAAACAAGAAAATTTACATTTAGGATAATAAATAAAGATAAGTAATGTAGGTACTTTTAGAATGGAAAATAATATTTTATTCATGCGGATAAGTATGTGTTTCTTTAATTTTTATATTTCTATTATTTTCCAAATTAATATTCTTTTCTGTCCTAAATGATCTAAACACAAATTTAAATAGTTGCATGTGTTTCTGTTAGAATCATGACATCCACAAATATGCGTAGTAACTAATAACTATCATAGCTGATAACTTTCAAGTTATCTGTGATAATACAAAGAACACAAATTATACCACCGTGATAATAACAGTTGATAATCTATATATCTTGAATCGTGGTATACTAATAAAATAACATAGACGCCAGTAAGTCGAACTGCATATAATAATATTATTATCATGTACCTATGTTATTTATTACCGTTTATATTACTGATAAGGACAGGTGTGAACTGTTGTAATTGGTGTCATAAATTAGATTTTAACTATCTATATACAATTATATATTTTTTTGCTATTTAATTGCTACAAGAATATAAAAAAATAAATGGTGGTTGCGATTTGAAAATCAAAAGTTGAGACTTGTAAATTAAGTGGGACAAATTTTTGAAAAGTTAATTCAAATATGCGTATTATAGTGTCTAACAATATGCAAAAATTGGAATTCAAAAATATTAATTAGGAGCCGAAAAAATACAATGTTCACTTTTTGAACACTTTGTATACCTATAACGTTGAGAAACGCCAAAAATCATTTTATAGATTATATATTATATTTTTATTTCAAATTTAATGTCCTCTATTGACTATTCTATGAATGAAGAATATATATAAGAATGATTAAACAAATGGGATGCAAGATTTTTTTTTCTTTGGTAGGTTATAAAATAGTACTAAACACCGGTTTTCGGAAAAATACTTGACGTCTTAAATACGTAATATATTTTCAATCAGATATTTTGATTGTAAATATGAGCGAGGCACTTTTTTTCCAAGAACACATGTTTTTCTTTTTTACCAAAAATTTAAATTTAAGAATTTAAATAGAATAATGTATAATAAGAATAAAGGAATATTTTCTGTGCCATGTCCCGTGTATTTTGTACATGACTATTTTCTTACCAGTGTTTATTTCCGACCAGTGTTTCGTGTTAAACTTCAGTTTAAATATGCCAAATGGGATTATTATAAATTTGGATAATTTTTGATAGCTTAGACCCCAAACATAATAGACATAAGATATAATAAACTACAAAGATTCTAATTTCAAAAATATTAATTTCATTCGTTATCAAAGTTTTCAATTATATTATATTAGATCCCTTAAGACTTTTTATAGAAATTACACTAAAAATAAAGTAAGTAATTGAATAAAGATATAGAGAGTATAATAACAAAACATAAAATACCCATTGGAATTAAAATTTTCTACAACGTAATATTCCTAATACTATTTATATTAGAAACATCACAAAAATTAATCACATAAATTATAAAATGGAACAGTGAAATTGAGTTTCTCTTAAAATGAAGGAGGAGGATCAATATCTCCTTCTTTGATTAATTTTGATATAAAATGATAGAACTAATTTTAAAAGTAAGAAATTTTTATATTTTACTTTAGAGCTTATTGAGCATATTTCTAAACTATCATTGGGAGGATGATAACATGGCACAAGCCATAGGCGTGCGCACGGTCGATGGTAGGATGTACACTGTGCAAGTGCACTACCTGCGATCTCAATTTTATCGTAGAAAATAAAAAATTTTGTTGTTGGCAATAAGCAAGTGTAGTCCAAGGGCCGAATTTCATGGAGAGCATTAAGAGCACTTATCCCAAACCCTTATATTTTAATTAATTAATTAATTTTTCAATTTTAAATATTATATTATATTATATTTATACCAATGTTTTTACAAAGTATAACATACTATAGTCAAAAACTCTATTTTTTTTACCGTATAAAAATTAAATGTTAATTTTATATTACAATTTAAAAACGTTCGACTAATTACTGAATAACCCCATTGATCATTTTCTTTCTGACTGAACGTAATTATTATCATATTTATTTCAACACATTAAAATACGATTTAGTAAATAAATTCATATAACATTGTTTATTTGTTTTATAATATATATTATATTATAAATTATACTATATGTATATTATAGGTATATAACCTATATATCGGTATTATATAGATAGATTAATTAAAATTTAAAAGGTTCTTACTTTACTTTATTTAGAATAATGAAAAAATAAAAATGTATATTTATATTTTATAAATATATATATTAACTAAAATGTATTAATATGAGAAAAAATTTCTGTACTTACTAACAAATACCTATTAAAATTTTCCCGGATTTTACTTCTACAATTTTGCAATACCTACCTACATATTGCCCGTTTAATAATAATTAGATAATTTTCAGAATAATGATTTTTGTTTTCAAAATATATCAGTATATATTATTTAAAATGTGTACTTTAACTTTTTTCAAGTGTAAACCCCTAAATTAAAGTAAAACGCTCTGCCTAATATCTGAGCCTTGCTCATTCTCTCCTGAAGATGACCCTGATATAAAATGATATATTTTTTAATAGGTTTTTTTTAGAAAAAATTACATTAAGTATTTGATAAAATAAGAATAGCTATATCCAACTATGTCATTTTGTTGTTTGAAAAAATGTGCGAAATATTTATGTCAAAATAATGCATGTTTAAATTATTAAAATAAAAAAACAGACATATAATAATAACTATATTACATATTCGTAGGTCATAAATCATGACTTATTATTATTATTATTCTTGATTATTTATTTTTCTAGGTTGCACTAATGATAGTTGAGTAAAGGCACATCAGAGTGTAAGCTCTATAAAATGCATCGACATAAGTATAAAAATAAAAAATGTTTTCGATAAAAGTAATAGCAACACAATTTATACATATACCAATTAAATAAAATTATTTTCAACGAAAATTTAATTCGAAATTTAATTATATATCTCAGCAAGAATGATCATTGTAAAATGAATTTTAAATTTTTATTTTCATATTTTTATGTACGATTCAAATTTTACGGTAATAAAAATCACTAAAATATATTAAAACATGTTATTTGTCAAAAAGTTTTTGGGAATAATGTCATCAATTATATTATATTATATATTAATGACCTAAATAAATAATAATTTTACCTTAAAAAATGTATTTAATACGTAAATCACAATTAAAATATATGTAGGTACCATTAACATTTTAAAATATCAAAAAATGCAAAAAAAAAAAGTATGAAATATATGAGTCGTGATCTCAAAATAATAATTATCGTTTCGATATAATAAAAGAAGACAATATTTTTACCACTATTTTTACTAAACCGTAATCTACATTTCAATTTAATTTCTACCTAGATTAAAATACTATATACCTATATATATATAGTAAATATATAAGACACTATATGTTATATAGTTTGATAAGCTTTTGAATTTCATCCTCATAGAAACTTAATGCGAATTTTGCTAATTTCCAAAAGTTGTTGTAATTGGTCACCGTTATGTCCTAGTGCAATTGATAAAAATGCATAAAAATGACAATTGATAAAAAGTTCGATAAAGAAATACTAAACAATTTCATCATAATCAAATCAGATTATGATGAAATAGGATCAGTGTCCTCGGGTTTCAAGAACTTCGTGATAGAATGCTTATTGGAGGTTGCGCTCATGCTGGGTTGCAAATTCCCAAGCATTGTTGGAACCCAGAGTGAACATAACTTTCATTTAAGTAAGTATTCATCTACAATTTTATGAAGACAACTTCTTAAAACTTGAGGATACTTATTACCTAGATGATGATGAAATCAAATAGCATCTGTTTTCTCAAAACTTTCCATCAACTGTCTGCACCAGCCACCAGGTCATAACGATGACGGGTTTTAACAATCTTTGGAAATTTACATAATGTGTGGCAAGTTTTTATGAGGATAATATTCAGAAACACTTCAAATGATCTTATATAAGTACTAATTATAGGTGAAAATTATCTTGAGAAGTAAATTACGTTCGGACGGTCCAGACTTTATGTAAAAATAACGATGTTTAAAATATTGTCCTTGTTTTTATTTTATATCATAACGATAGGTAATTATTTTACAAACACGATCATATTTTAATTTTAATTACCATCAATTTAGGAAGAATAATTTCATACTGTGAATAAAAAAAAATATCGATTATTCTTTCAATGGAGTGAAAATTTATAAAAAAAAAAAAACTACTTAAAATGATGAAAAATAATGACTTACGATTATTGTAGTAAACAACAAATTACAAAATAAAAAATGGTTATTTAGATTCGTATATGCAGTAGTCGGAAAAACAATACTTTTAACCATGAAACCAATGTGTAAACTATAAAATTTGTAACACATTAACTAGAGCTCTAAAAAATTTAAATCATATATAATAGAATCCTAGCAATTTTTATCATCAATTAATCCCCATTTAGAATTAAATTATATATTTTTTTTTTAAATAAAATACTATTGGAATGAATTATCACAAAAATACATATTTTTAGAAAATGGACAATTCTTTAACAATTTTGTTGGAAATAATCACTCGCAACTAACTTTAGTCGCCGACTATAAAGTATTTAAACATAATTTTAGTCGATCGAGGTTATCAATGGACAATGATTTATGGAATATCAATACCTAAAACCATAGTTCTTCGTGAAATGTGACGTTAATAATAGCTGTAGGGCTGTATAAACTATAAAATTACATGTAAAAATATTAAAATATATTTTAAAAATGGTATTAATTTATATACTAATAAATATTATTTTAATATTTTAAATTTAAGTAAAATATCATACATGTTTACAGATCTAACTACAGGTATAAATATATAATACAGACAGGTAGGTATAATATTAAATACAGTAAAGTAAATAAATAAAGTATATGTTAAATATATTATATATTTCTTAAGAGGTCATTAGAATGTCCTAAAACACTTTCTTGAGAATGTCAAACTGATTATTTTCTGTGATAAAATGCAAAATAAAATAAAATAAATTAAAAAGGCGTTATAGAGTTTACACACTTATCTCACAAAATTGGTAAAAAAAAAAAAAAATTTACATTTAGGAGCTTTGTACTAAACCATTGCAGTGATTTAACAAAAGTTTTCTATACATCTGAAAATGAGTTGAATACTTACCAAATTTTAAATCAATAATGACATTATCCCCAAATTATTGGCATATAAATATTCAATAATACATTTTGTACTATAAAATCGCTTAAAAATAAATTTTGTTTGTTTTGCGTAATCACTTATTTTTAAAACAAAATTCATGATAACTGTTCGATAAAAAAAAAATAAAAGTGATGTATTTGAGTGCACAGGCACATGGCTAAGGGATAGTACAACCACCCAAATTACTTTCCTGAGTCACCTCACTATATTATTGAATTACTCAAAACTCATTTAAAGAGTAAATCTCAATTTATTTTTAAAATATATTATAATATTGCAATATTATAATAATAGCATGAAATATATTCTTTGGTAGATGTGAAAAAAAACTTTAGATAATACTGCAAAATACACCTTTCTATCAATCCTAATTCCCATCATAGTCCGTGGTATTAAGATCTATAAATATAAAATATAAATCTAATCGCCAATTTTCTATATGTGTACAAATTATTATTCAACTATTTATCACCACCACTGCAACACTATAGTATGTGTATAAAATAACAATAGAACATTGTAAAGGGTTATTTAAAGTTGTCTTGTTATTGTAATTTGTATTGGTTAAAATTTGAACTATACCTAATCAGAATAAGAGTCAAAAGCCAGTATTCTATCAATCACGTAATTTTTACCATTTTTAAAAATATCGAAATCTGGATTTTGAATATCATTATAATGGTTTAATGGCAAATCAGTATCATGAAGTCCATTTTGTTTGTATTCTTTAGATATATCATGAGTTTGTATTACAAATGTTTAATAATAAAAACTAAATAGCGTAATGGAATTAATGTAATTAATAAAACAATACATTTCACTGGGTATTAATAATTATTAATACCTAATTCGGAATAGATAACTAAAAGTAAGAAATTAAAAAAATTATTTACACGAATGCGTAATATATATAATAATATAGAAGAAAATAATAAATACCTAGATATTTGTTTTAAGGTACCCATGATATCTTAAACCAAATAAGTCCATTTACTTAGTACCTACTAACTGTATAAATAATAATATAAATCATCTTATTCTTATATAAAAATGTAAATTGAAAATTCTTTATAAGAAACCATCAAATGAGATTTTCTGAAAAATGAATTTGTCTTGTTCCGAGAGCCAATAAATAAAATATTAAAATCAATTTGTGTATTTTCGTTGAATATATTTTTAACTCTACAAGTGGTTGCAACCGTTGTATTTACTCCACACAATATAGAGAAACGCTTACATTTATATTTATCTCAATGGTATAGTTAACGCTGGGGCATCAGGGGAAACTGCCTATGCCCCAGTGCGCCAAACTCTCAGGGAAACTAAACTTTTATTATTATTATCTCTCCACCTCCTATAAACCAATGCATTTAGTTAATACAAACGACCTTATTTATTTTTGGCTTAATTTAGTGAACACAAAAATTTGATTTGTCACCAAGGTGCTTTAACTTATAGCTTCGCCATTGCTTTATCTACTGGATGTGTATAGCCAACTAAACACTCCTGCTATTCTTTCTCTACTTATTGATATTCTAGACACCATTCTTATCCAAACGTAAGTCTACTCAGAATTATCAGAAATTATTTTCATAGCAGCAGTCTACGTCTACATAACTGTCATCACAGAGTAAACTCCGCGTCAAGACCATAACCGTCATTTTCTCATAAAAAATACTTAATGAAATTCAATAAATTTGAAAAATAATTTACATACAAACTATTCAAATTCTTCATATGGCTTCTGTTCTTTTATCTCACCTGAGCTAACTATCTCATCACGCTCCGACTACCTTACTACCTTAATATTAAAGAATTAAAGTGTATAGTAAACACTGTGAGTAAATCATCAATGGAGTATTCAAAGACGCTATCACAAAAAGGTTAAATGGGAAGGAATACAAAAAATTATCATGATTGGGCCACTTTTATTATGTAATTGTTGCTACGTGCCGACCAATTCACCAATAGCGAACCTACAGCTTGATATTTTTTCTGAAAGGGGAGCTTGCTTAATTTCATTAGATGTTCTGATGTTCCAATAATATGTTATATTAATTACACAATAAAATAGGTGGTATCAGTGGTGTAATTATGGCTAGGTCATGGGGGGGGGATAAACAATTTTTCATAATAATAAAATACATAATTTGTTTTTAAGTAAATATAATAATTGATATTTATAAGTGTTTACAGTAAAAGGTCGACTTTTCTTGGTTTCTGAGCCATTTCATATATAACATCCTCGGGATCTATGGATACATTATTATGAACTGCTAGCATAGCTAATCCGTTTAATCGATTCTAATGAATAAAATATTTAGTTATTACTTTTAATTTTCAAATTTGACTAAATTTACCGATTATGATTTGGTTATCTGATAATTTCATCAATAACACTTATATTTTGTTGTTTCTTTCAAAATTCTACACAAAAAAAAAAAAAGCCAAGGGGGGGGGATTCGACACCCAGATCCCCCCCATGATTACGCCACTGGGTGGTATATTATAAAATATAATTTGACAAAATAGTATGTGAGGAGAAATACAGGAATATTTATAAAATATATTTAAAATGTAATTATATAATATATTTAAATTTTTTTTAAAAGTAGCTATGGACTATTAGCCATTTTTTTTTGTCTTTTCTAGTCTTTATTCAGTTTTCTATACAAAAGTAGTTGGTAGGTTAGGTCAGGAATGTTAGAAAAAGTTCGGACATTTTGAATTATTAATTTTTTTTTTTTACTATAAGAGACTATTATTTAAAAAAAAAAAAACTAGTTTTTATAGGGCTCTAAAATTTTTGTTTTTAATTATAATTAAATAAATATCATTTTTCATATAAATTCTATCTACTTTTTAAACAAAATAAATAATACCTATCTATCTCGCAAGTAATCAAATCAAAAATTTTCCTTAAAATTATATAATAAAAATATTATAAGACAAAACTATTAATATTATTTCCCTAGTTACCATAATAATATACAATAGATAGATAGACCAAACAAATAAATGGAAGTACAGACAGACAATCGGATACAAAGTGTATATGCAATTTTATCTGAAAATGCTTTAAGTTTATTAAGTCATTTTAAACCCCTAACTTCTGTGATGGATCCAGAAATAATGTAAAAAAAATTTATTCATCATAAAATGTGTTTTAAATAAAAAAAATTATGTATTTACTATAGTTTTTATGTATAGACGTGAACTACAATAATGGGTGATTTGAAATAACACCCATTATTGATGATAAAAATATTATGGAATAATTTAATGGAGCAAAGAGCAAATCGAATGGGTACAAACTCCAAACTGTAGAAATAAAATATTAAATGCCTATATTATTAGAATATTTGAAAAAATATAATTTCTATTCAATTTTCTGACGATAAATCATTAGAATACGTATACTAAATATACGTTGTTTTTAGATTAAAATAAAACCTAATATAATTATTCGCCATTTAAGTATAAATATTGGATAGTGTAATTTAATGTGATATCAAATTATATCATATTATATCTATATAAATCAAACAATGAATTAGCTTAGGAAAAAATAAGAACTAAATGCTTTATTTTCTTAATAAATAATATTTTTCATTTAGATTTTCGATAGTTTTGGCGTGCATAATAATTAAAGTAATTTAATTAAATTTATAAAATAAAATTAATTAAATAAATATTTTTGATTAGATTAGATTTAAGATTTCCTCTTTTTACGCCATTTCTATCTTGCATATCTGTTTTCTTTTTAACAATGGGCTTAGAAACTGGATGGTTTTAGCTATTTTTATTTAAGTTTTACAAAAGTTAACTTTTTTGATTCTAATATCGATTGCGATAGACTTTAATTTTATTAAATATCGGTATTTATTATTTTTCAAAACACAAGTTAGTTAAAAAAAAAAAAATTATAAGAAGTGATATAACACTGTACATTGTATTTTCCGAATGAACTTAGATCATCTCAATTCGTAATTTCCTATTATATATAATCTTACCAGTTAGTATAAAGGCAATTTTATCATAAAAATAATCAATATTATTTTATTACAGTTTGTATAATATATTCATATTAATATAGGTACGATTAAAATATACTTATATAAATAACATTTAGAAAGATGTGATTTTTCTTAAATGATTTACATTTGTAGGTAAACAACATTAAATTGAATTAATATTATAATAATATACTAATAATTTTCACGAAAAAATAAATTTTATATTAAATTATATGAATGTTCATATAAAAAGGTTAGATTTATTTATTTTTCTTATCGAAATTGATTGTAAAATATTTATTGAAATATAATATGAAAAGTTACAAAACATTGAAATATTCCTTATAAAGACGAAATATGACCTTAAAATTCTAAAATATTCTAAAATTCTAAAAATACAAATATAAATATTTATTTATTATTAAACAACATATGCAAAACTATTCTCTAGAAAATTTCATAATTTTAGGTTTCTGGGCATAAGTTTTGATCCCTTTTTATCTCTATTAATTCTATCTGTCTGTTCGTAGCAACTACTACATATTTACAAGAGGTATTGTTCATTTGATAACTAGGGTAATTTATATCATTGAAATTTTATTAATATATACTCCGTCTTTTATTGGTTGCCACAGTTTTCAATATCAATATTCACAATTTATGCTAATTTTATTGTTTTTAGGTTTCTATTCATAGTAGGTTCAACAAATTGTTTTAAAAAAATATTTAGGTAATTACAGTTTATTTTTAAATTACATTTGAATATTGAGCATGCTTACAAAGTGGGCTTTCCAAACTTGTTTATTTCCAATGATATAAAATGTATTATGTACTTACTTATAATATTGAAAAAATATGAAAATAGTTAGTACATACAAGGACGAGCTCTATTAATAATTATTGATGATATAAAATCCATCAAAAATAGATAAAGTTCTTACCTTACAAATTTAAAAAACTAGTTACGATTTATAAATTGTAGTACTTGAAAATTAGGCTAAATTAGAATAAGGATATAAAAGTTAATTAAAAATGTCGAAAAACCTATAAGTATAGGCTATAAATACCTAATAAACTTATGGAATTACAAAAATTACATGGAGTACTAATGACTAAAATATTGTTTTAAAATAAGGTATACTCCGCTCCTCCACGTCTACCCTTAATTAAGTAAACACTAATAATAAGCCATAATAAAAAAAATATTTTAAATGATCCACCCCTATCTTGTGTGCTCCAATGAATAATATTTAAGAAATTAATGATTATCCACTGTAGTATAATTTTAAGGGCACCAAATTGAGTTTTCTCCCTGTACATAGACCATTAATATGCTCCTAATTAGATAAGTACTAACTACCTACTGAGTTGTTGTATAGAACACTAACATTTAATGTTTTCATTACTTTATATTTTTAATTAGTAATATACAGTTAAATTATTTAAATACTATTACAAATACTTTTTTTTAAATATTTCAAATGTATTTTAAAAACGAAAATGTCATGTGTTTATAGACACGAATCAACATATTTTTATATTATCGATTTAAAAAAATTTTAACCTAAATTTAAATTTTATTTTCAAAATAAGTGAAAGACAAGCTTGTGAATAGTATACGGCCAATTTATAAACTCCAATTATTAAGAAGTATTATATAAATAATATTTAAAATATTCCAGTGACTTCTCGTTTACTTGAGTTTACTGAAAATCGTTAATAGCTTACCCTCTTAAATACGTGGAGATTATTATATAAAAATAAATCTTCGGACAAATTATTAGTAAAATTTTAACACATAACATATTATATATAATATAAATATCTACAGTCTATATAATAGTATACATAAACCATTCGACAACGATTATTTTACACAAATATAATTGTTATTATACGTATTGCCTGAGGAATATTTTAAATTAATTTTAATTATATTTTTAACATTCTCCATTTTCAAGGATAATTTTAATCGATTTATCAGGACATTATAATTCAATAAGACGGCTATTACTAATAGGCATTGGAAATGTTAATCGATATTTATATAATTACCTTTTCAGTTATTGTTTTTAGTAATAAGAGAAAAACTTTTTTAAGTTTTGCTTGTTTTAAAATTTTGTATATACCAAATAAATATAATATGTACTACACTATTTTTTCAGTCTTCCTCTCCTGAAAATTGTAATTGTATAAAGCCGCAATTGCACATTCCGATCCATTGTATATAAAATACAAATCTTTTAATTATAAATTTAATAAATATAAAAACTACTATCAAAGTAAAGAATAGAAACGAAATTGGTGGTATTCTTTTTAGAGTTTAGGCAAATAAAAACTCTTAGAATCCAAGCAAGTTATGCACGCATCATTAAACCTTAGTAGTCACAAGTCACAGTTAGATAGCAAATTAGATAAACTAGATCTAATCCAGATTGTTTTAAATTTTCACAAAACTTAAATTTCTATAAACTTTAAAAACAATTAAATTGTTAAATATTTTGATCATGATAAAATAATTACCAGAAAAATTTTTTTAATAATTGTTGCTACCAATAAAATATTATAAAAAAATTTAATCAATAGAGGGTGAAGGTTTTTTACTTATCGGGAAAGATAATCGTGGTAGATATATTATATTTAAAAGCAATGATAAATCCGAGAATAAAGATAATTTCTTTGAATAAAACTATTCTAGACTCTAGGTCAAACTCAGTGTAATAAAACTTAAAACTACCACTTTTATGATAGGTATAGGTATAAATTCAAAATTTATAATTGCTACAATTATCTTAAAATTGATTAAACTATTAAAATACATAGGTATTCAGTGTAAAATTCAATTGTCTAGCACCATTATTTCTTATATTACGAGGAAATATCCATAATGGGTTTCGACAAATGCACGAATTTCCCTTCATTTTTCGATCGTTTTTTGTTCCATGTTAAAATTATTTTCAATAAAAGTCGAAAAACGACAACTTTAAAGTACTTTATAGAACTACTATTAATTGCTTTCGGATGAATGTAAATATGAAGGAATTGGACCAATATGAATAGTCAAAAATTGGATTCAGGATGAAAAAAAAATATATAATAATCAACAAAATAAAACCAAAACATTACTCGCCAGAAATCTAAAATATATATGATTTTCGTTAAGATTGATATAGGTAGGTATTTACAATCCAAAATTTTTTCACCTGCAGGGACCGTCCGATAGTTTTATTTTCAAAACTGATCTCCTACCATATTATATTATTTTATTATTATGTTGAAGAAATTGTGTGCTTGTCCTTCCGGTTCACCATAGCAGCAGATGGTCACAGTGTGTCACATATATCATAAAACATGTATAATATAACCTTAAAATATAATATAAACCACTCGATAATAATATAATTTATATATATATATATATATATATATATATATTGGGTGAAAAGAATCGCCTTCCCTCTCGGTTCCCTAGTGACAGCTAGTGCGGCGAAAGGGAACAACCGCTACCGCCACCGCCACCATCACCGCCACTGCCACTACTGTACCACCCCACCGTACCGCCCGCAATACGCTACCCCACCGCTCAGCATCGATATGCATACCAATATAAGAACGTCCAGGCCATGCAAATGTTCAGACAGCTTCAGTTTATCCAACTAGTCCGATGCCAGTTTCACATTTTGAACATTTTACTCTTTCCGCTCTGCACACCTTTTCCAGTAGAAAAGTAAATTTTCGAGTAATTTTATTCTGTATACGTGCATTGACAGATATATTAAACATAAAAAAACCAAACAAACCCACCAGTTTTTTTTTTAACGATCAGATACCTGTCGGCAACAAAACTTCTATGAAAATTTCAAGTCACGCCGTGTCCGGATGTAAGTATTTACCAACGTACAAGTAATGTATACAAATGTATAATAACTATATTATTATTTTTGTATTTACCTATAATTTGTCTATCGTTATACCCTATAATCAGATAATCGTCATTATGTTATATTTAGTTTTTTTTTTTTTTTAAATATATTGGTGGAGAAACGATGTTAAATGTGAGTTATCCTTCTACGATAATAGATATATACCTACTGAGAGAACATAATTGTTACTTTTATTAAATGAATATTACAGAAATCTAATTTTTAATGTGTTAACAATATAGGATACTAAGATACAACATAGTCATATTAGAAACCTACCATGTTTGTCATGATAATCCGTTCATACCTACTTACAATTAATTGTCATGGTTAATAAAGTTGCGCAATTGTTTGACTTGACAATTCATTGCTATTCCATAATTGACTAATCTATTCGACTTAGGTGAATTGATATTGAGTTTCTATTATGATTCACAACCAAACAAATTGTGTAGGTACCAAATTGTTTTTTGGATTACTTAAATATTAAATAATCAATTTTTCGTTTACATTAATTACAAAATGCTATCATTTTAAAATTTTAATAGGTATTTTATTCAAATTCAACTACATAATATTATAAAACTATGAATGATTAAAATTATATATAATTGATATTATCATCGGATTTCTTTATTAATCAGTAAATCATCATCAGTATATTACAACAACAGAAAAAATATTATATATAAAAATCTTCATATATTCAATATATTCGTATATTTTGTAATATTTGTTGATAAAATATAGTTCTGTAAAAATTTTTAAATCTACCTATATAGATAATTCATTCAATTTTTAATTGTAATTAAAATAAATATTAATATTTAGGTATTAAAGCGATGAAAATTATCTAATTAAATAAATAATTATATTTTATCTCCCCTAGATAATTAAAGAACTATTTTCTTGTATATTTTATTGATTAAAATATATTAGTATAGGTACCTATTTATATTGAATTAATATCAAACCAATAATTTGTGATTGAACTATAAGGTTATAACGTAAATAAATGTATAGGTACCGTTATTTATCTTTTATCTCTATTCCAGATTATGTCCATATTAATAATTATCTAACTTACGCATACCTACATAGGTAATATACATAATCTAATAAAATCACTTTATACAATATTGGGGGTCACACGCTTATAGTTTCGGTTTCAAATCGTACACGCCAATCGGTCATTTACTCTGTCATATAATCTCTACAACTCACTAAATTATAATTTTGTAATAAATACGCATTCTTTGTACAGACTTGTTGGTAGTTTATAACCCGCCGGCCACTTCATAATCTAGTGTGAGCAAGGGCAAGGCAATAACTTACAATGTCATTTATTAGACGAAAAAACTGGTTTTTTTCTTTTTTACACGCACACAAACCGCTTTACTGATAATAATCGGATAATGTCGTTTTATAATTTATACGTCCGGCATGCAACACTGTAATACAATGCCGAGGGATACGATCGAAAATAAAAACCGGAATCGTAAACCTAGTTATAATACGATAACTTTCCAACTAGTTTTCCCTGCCTCCTCTGTTACCCCACCATATTTTAACATTTCCCCTTTCCCTGCCACTCTATCTGTGGTACCTACAAGATAAGAGCACGCTTGTATATACGCATAAATTATCATACATACTTTTTTTTTTTCATTATATACAAATGTTTATAATTTATTAAATGGTTAAACTCCTATCATATCTCTCCTCCGCCATCACATACAAATACATACGTAGAATTATAATAAGATTGTTACTATGTGCGGTGTACATAAGTACAATGTATATATTATATTCATGTGCAGTGCTCATCCGACTATGAACTTCAGATATAAAGTATATTAGTACCACGCCCCTCTCTCTCAATATAAGTAATTTATAAAACCAGTGTCACGATTCTACAATTATACGTAATACCTATTATTATTATTATTTTCAGTGTTGTAACTTGTAATATAATTATATACCTAAATACTGTAAAACTGTATAAATATCATATATATATGTACTTGAGCCAATACAATATTTTAGTAGCAAATAAGCACCGTGGGTGGACTGAATCAAAGACCTTAATTTACAATTATTATAAATGCAATAATAATAATATTTTAACAAAGCGACTACCGACTAGTTTTATATATACGTTATGTAGGTACAAAGTAAGGAATTGTACAATCCGAGAAGTATACAACTCGGTTATATAAAGTAAATAAATTATACAAATCATGGAGTAGATAAACTTTGCAAATTGCACAAAAATATCATACTAAAATTTAAGACCAAGTTATACATTTATTTAATTTCCATCTATGTATATTTATACATACCTAGCTTACATTGTTATATTACAATTATTAAAAATAAATACGATAAAGCATTTTAAATTGTATAAATCAGTTATAAATAAAATACAAGTAGTTTGTACCTATTTTTCAATTTAAAATTTATATTTAATTTATTAAACTTGGGTTTCATTGTTCACTTTAATGTAACAAGTCAAATCGTATTTAAATAACAGACAATTGAAATCCTTGGTGGTCTAAGTACATATTTGAGAATTATTCCAACTGCGTTTTAATAATAGTCGAATAATACTCAAAAAAAATATTTAAACTATTATTCGACTAATATTTTAATCACTTTTAAAAAGTATTACAGCACTAAATTTACCGTATAATTATTTCATCTGGGGTCCCACCACTTATCGCCATATAGCTCTCAATGCTTATGTATTTCCCAAGGTCAACCACATCAGCATGTTGTTATAAAAGAATAATTATATACCTATAATTTAAAAATATTAATGTTTCTAATATTTTTATGTTTACGATACACGAAACGCGGATGTTTATGGGACCAGTAAACGTTTCCGTTATACTCTTTATTACAACAAGATTATAAAATAATTGTGTATTTATCGATTATTTAATTATATTTTTTGTAATAATTGTTAGTTTCTTATATTATATTTTATGGGCGTAGGTATATTGTCTGACTCACGATTATCCATAAAATGTTCTCGAAGTAATAATAATCTCAAAAATACTCTAATAAGTGATACAGATGTTCGGTATGATTTTTTTTGACGAACACAGAATGTTAGTTAAATACCACTTTATATAAATATTTAGACCGAAAATAGGAAAAACCTTTTCGATAAATCAAAATTCGAAAATTCAAAAGTTTATAAAATCCAAAACACTTAATTTCATTAAATGTATTAAATATTTTGTGGTTTTACTTTTGTAAAAAATATATAATATGCTTAACCCCAAATATAACTTACTTACAAATTGAACTTACTAACTATAATAATATTATATATATGAGAAAATATATTAACACTCATAGACGTATCTAAATCTTCATTGCTGGAAAACTCAAATTCATAATTAAATAAATCCTTCACTAATATTCTAATTTTAATAACTGATAGACACACTTAATAGATACACTTAACTCCACATAAAAATAAATAAAATACATTGGCTTAATTAAATTTAATATAATATTTTTAATTATTTTTAAATAAATACATACGAGTATAGGTGGTATTATAGCAGGTACATCATGCAGGTATCATCTTCTACAATTCTATGTGCCGATTAAATGGTTTTAGAATTTTAAAAGTTTTGATAACGTCATCAATATTGATATTATAAACTGATTTTTGTTCAATAAAAATTTTTAATAGATTGTCCAAACGATCTTTTCATTGTGCTTCTAAGTTATTTTCACGAAATTCAACTTTGAAAATGACCTCTCGCAAGCGCAGCTGGAAACCGGATTATAAATGGTTATAAATAAATGTTTTTAAAGCTTGATATACATTAATAAACACTGTCTTTCTTTTTTTAAAACACTTGTGTGTCAATTAATTAATAATTAAATTTATAAATATTGTGTATAAACAATATATTTATTTAAAATTAACGAGATTAAATATTTTTTTTAAATTCTGAGTAAAATGAAGTACCTATTAGTTTTAAGATAATGTTTTTTTTTTTTTTTGCTATATACCTAATATTTTGGTATAAGAAATCGAGTAGGAATATTGGAGTATATAGCTTTTTGATAACAAATGAGTTCTAGTTGATAGTTTTCGTTTTTCAATTTTTTTTTTCTGGACAACTTTTTATATATTTGTATTTTCATCATATTTTTCTGTCAATATAGCTTCTAAAATTCTGTTTATACAAACAATATCTATATATTAATATAGTTATTAACTTAATGCATAGGTATGTTATTCTTTGAATAGTTCTAAGATATAGAACCATTATTCTAAAAAAAATCATTTAAGATTTAACTGACTATTAGCACTAAATATATCATAGCTCTATAGATGGTTTGTTTTAACTTATCGTTATACTAAACTGTTTTATAGCTTAATACTGACAGTTAAATCAAATTTAAATGAACGTTTTTATACCGACTATTAAAACTAATCCTTATGTGTACCTATATATCGTTGCAGTGAACTATGGCGGAAGATTACGACAACCACGGTATGCTAAGATCAACAGCGGATATCTATGTAGAATCTGCCAAAAAGAACAATTAGTAAGTTGGTTTATATCACAATTTAAGATATCTTAATTATTCACGGTTTACAATTTTTTTTTAAATCAATCAATAAGTTACAAAACACATGATGGAAACTGTATAATCACCTGTATGATATTCATATTCATGTTTGATGTGGTACATACAGGTTGGAAAAAGAAATATACATTATATTTTTTAACCATTTAATTGGTATACGCAGTGGAGTCGTGAAGGAAAAATTCCTCGGATAAACGAGCCATTTAGTATCGACGAAGCGCAATATTACTGAATCACCATATTATTTTTGCCAAAAGTAACCCCATTGACCGTGGTCGATTGGTAGATTGCGCTGTGTACCAAGTTAAACATAATTTTTGTTTTACTTAGTAATTTTCTAGATAAAACAAATATGTAAATTTAGAATTTTAAATGTAGATATCTCTTTAATGGTAACAAATTCCCAAATGAAATACCATATTTTATAGATTATACTAATATGCTATAATGAATCAAATGGTGTAGATTATTTTTTGTAAATGTTCTATGATAAACCTAAAACATAGGCTATCTCTCTCTAACAATATGTTTTTTACAATGGTTTTATACATGAAATGCGGGGAAAAGCCGTTCGTATATTTACAGGTCGGTGACCAAATATTTTACACTATTAGTTTGCATATCCTTTTTTCAACCTGTATATATAGCCGTGGTTTATACTAAATATTTCAATTTCAGTAGAAAAAAATTTATTTTGATTTTTAAATACATTTTCAAAATAAACTAGAAATATCATTAGCACGAAAATCATTGAAAAACAATTATACTAATTTATATACAACTCACTCCATTTCTCACAATTTCCCACCATGTTTGGTGAAGCCAAACGTGAAAAATAGTATGGTGTTTTAATTAAGGATAGAATTCTATGAAAATTCAACTAGTAATATATTTTA
This sequence comes from Pemphigus obesinymphae, assembly GCA_025469235.1. Lineage (NCBI taxonomy): Eukaryota > Metazoa > Arthropoda > Insecta > Hemiptera > Aphididae > Pemphigus > Pemphigus obesinymphae. Next base: position 44,938 of record JAIPRL010002606.1, read on the forward strand.
TTCTCAGATCTGAAGTCAGATGAATATATTTTTTTAAATTATTATAATAATTATTTATTATCCGTGAAATCAGTTTATTATGTTTAAATAATATAAAAAAAGTATCATTAACGATAATATTGTAATTGTAAAATGCCATTAACGAAATGTTAAATTAGTATTTACGAGTATACCTATAACAATATATATAAAAAGTAGGTAGTAACTTATTCGTCTAAATTTATATTTGCGTATAAATGTTATATTTGTTGCAAATTGTGCAAATATTAGTGTGCTTAACACAATATATTAAACTTTTTTGGCACCAGCGAGAACTATCATGCTAAGAAAATGGTAAAAATATTGAATTTTATATAATTTTATATAAGAATTATTTGCCTTATTCTACGGTTTCAATAATATAAATTTAATAACTTAATTAAATATTTATAATCAAAAAAAAATTATTTTTAAATATTTAAAGATTTAAAATTTTAGTACCTATATAATATAATAAGTTGGATATGATTAATAAACAGGAAACTATACGCTAAAGTTTCCATCCTATACTTATATACTTAGTATGATATATTAGATTAGTTATAATCTACCTTCTGTTTATCGTACCTATCATGATAAATATTAAATTTTGATTACATAAAGTATGTACTCAAAATTCATAGTAAAATTTTTATAAAAGAAACAATTATAATTAACAAAGCTGTTAATCTCATTCTTTATTTATTATTTTATATTTTATTTTGATTATTATTATTATAATTTTTTTTTTTTTAAGTTTTTTGATCCATTGGAATTCAACTTTAAAAATGATCAATATTGTACTCTTAAATATTAATGTAGGTATAAAATACAATCAAGTTGTCATTGTTCGTAAAACATTCCCCCGTTTTACAATACGTGCATTTTTCTAAATTCTGTACTTATTTATTTACTATAATTAAAACTATTTAATTGTAATTTCAATATCGAATAATGGACAATAATATAGCCTATATATAGTTTAGGTAATATATTTTTTATATATGATTTAAATTCCATGTACCTACACATATATTTGTTCCAAGTTCAAATCAATCTATTCAATGTGCCTACAATATCTCATGATTACAATTTTATTTTATTTTTAGCTTTGATATACACAATTTTAACAAATGTATAGTTATCGACACGAAGGTGGTTGAACCGATTATACAAGCGAGACCTAATGTCTATAACCCATATGAAAACAGGAATATTAAAAACCCTACCTCGTAAGTACAATAACAATTTAATAAGTTATTTTATTTAACTAATATGTGATTTTATTATTTAAGAAACTTTAATACATGGTGCCATTTGCTCAAAGCAAGCCTTGGAACCGGTATTTTGGCAATGCCCAGTGCGTTCAACGATTCTGGGTATTTAGTCGGTATATGGGGTACAATCTTCATCGGTATCCTTTGCACTTACGCAATTCATCTTTTAGTAAGTGAAATCATGCACTGAACTATAATCTTGAACAATTACATTATCAGTACCTACTAATAATAAATAATAACTAATAAATTGTTTAGATTGACGCATCCCATAGGTTATGCGTCAAGAAAAGAATACCTAAGCTATCTTATCCGAACACCGCTGCTGCAGCATTCGAAGAAGGGCCTAGGGTATCTAGAAAATTTGCACCCATAATCAGGTAAGCCATTATCGGACTTTTATTACCACATTTATAACTCATGATAAAATGATACACGTAATATAATTACCACTGATGTGAATGCAACTATATTCTTGTTTTTCAGAATGATGACTATTATTTTCCTAGTCTTGTACCAAATTGGTTCGAGTTGTGTGTATGTTGTGTTTATAGCGAGCAATTTAAAATCGGTAAACGGATAGCATTTAAATTATAATTTAGAGCAAATTTTTAGACGCTTGACATTGTTTCAGTTCGGTGACAACTATTTAGAAATCAATCTCGAAACAAGAATGTACATGGTATACTTGGTGGTACCACTTATTGCCATTTCTTGCCTTAGAAATTTGAAGTTACTAGCCCCATTTTCTACTATTGCCACGGGCTTGACAATTGCTAGTCTGTTGTTGATAGCATACTATATTTTTCAAGATATGCCGTCGCTTGCCGACCGTGTACCGGTAGGCACCGCCCAAGGCATATCATCGTCTTTTGGTACAGTACTTTTTGCTATGGAAGCTATTGGCATAGTAAGTAAATTAATAAATACATACATAATATTGTATATTTTAAAATTACATTTATGGAGTAACTTGAATGATATATATGTATTAACTGACTCATAGATTTTACCTCTACAAAATGCAATGAGTGAACCTGAGAATTTTACCACACGGTTTGGTGTACTCAACGTTGCCATGGTTCTTATTACTATCTTATATACCTTCATTGGACTGTTAGGATATTTAAAGTATGGCGATACTACCACCGGTAGCATTACGCTTGACATGCCACAGAATGAATTGTAAGTACTTATTATTGTGTATTATTGTTTTCGATCATTTAATGTGTGATAATATTGAAAAATTATAATTTATCATTCATTTTATAGGATCACGCAAATCATTAATATTAGTCTTTCGATGTCAATATACATAAATTATGCGTTATCTAACTATGTAACGTTTGATTTAATTTGGAAGGAAATTAAACCTAAATTGCTAAATATCAAACACAAGGTCTACGTAGAATATGCATTACGTATCTCCATAGTTTTGGTCACAAGTAAGAAGCCGTCGCACAAAATATATTTATAACTATTCCTTTCAATTTCATCAAATTTAAACATTGCAGTATACTCAATGTGATTGTATGTTTTATTTTTGTTTTGTAGTCTGTTTTGCCATCGTAATACCAAATTTGAAACTATTGATCTCATTAATTGGTTCATTATGTTTATCGACCGTGGGAATCGTGTTACCAGTGATCATCAACTTTTTGACATTTGCGGACATTCACCAAAACGTAGGTTATTTGGCCTACGCTATATTCTGTGTGCAAAACTCCATACTCATCACAGTCGGTCTTTATGCTGCTGTTGTTGGAGTATCATTGAGCTTTAATGATATTATAAATAACTATTCCTCCATAGTACCAATATAATGTGTGATGTTTGTTTGACTAATAATGGGCTATTCAATTTATCAATCGACTATTATTATTAAATAAACGCGTACATTTCTTAAAAACTTTGTAATAATTATTCATATGGATATTTATGTTATATAATTAGTTATTTATCATAACGACAATATATAATGTAGGTATGCAAATATAGTATATAATATTATAGTATAATATATTTCAAGTTAATATATATAGTTTCAATAGCCTTACATATATCATAACGATTTCAAGTCTGATAATCTAGAATTTTTTAATCGAAAAAATCTCATAGAAATAGTAAGTAGGTAGGACATATATACCTATATGTATATTATATAAACATACTTTTTCACCATTAGAACGTACTAAATTTGAAAAATATATAGGTGATATAATTGTGTATTAGTTAATATGTCTATAGTATAACCGCAGAGTATTAAACATAATTTAATTAATTAAAAAATGAACTAATTTATAAAATTTAACTTGGCTTTGAACAATAAACGGGTACCATAATTTTGATTTCAGAAATTTTCGAAACTTTTGGTAAGAAATGTTTTAAATATTTTGGGTTCGAAATAAGTTCAATACTTTATTAACATGATAAAATTTGAAATAGTTTTATCCAATAGTATTCAATTTATAGGAACTATAGAATTCGACATTTTGTCATTACAATTTGTAAACACTAAAACGAATAATTTTAAGTTTCGAAACATGAAAATTTAATATGAGGTTAAATGTACGTTACAATATTAAAATAATACTGAAATTATTATGCACAATATTCATAACTATTTAAAGTTTTTTCAACTACACATATTTTATTATTTTAATATAAAAATGTCCACATAATTCCGAATAAAATGGATCTAAACATAAAAAATTCACGGAGTATGTATACGTCACTCATTTTTTCTAATTTGTATTTCTCAGTACTTAATATTCATATATATTATACCATGAACAATTATTTTATCGAAAGTAGTGACATACAATTACTTTAAAATCCAATACAATCACCAGTCACCACTAGTTTTCCTATCTGACGTATCGTGTGCTTCTACCGCTTTGGTTATTTGATTGTATGACCAGATTTTTTTGAAAACCAATTTAGTAGTCTTACCTTTAAAACTTTAAATGGAATAATATGAAAATAAAATTTATGCTGTTAAAACAATTAAATTTCAGTTGAGTCAAGTATATGATTCATTAATAAGGAAAAGCACAAATCACTACTATTGTGAGTGAAACTGGAATTAAAAGTTGTAGGAGCTGACCAAGGTAATAGTTGCAAAATTAATTAGTAAATCATTTTGATATTTTTGAAACTTTCAGTATCAAATTTTTTAGTTATTTTGGGTTCGAAATTCTGGACAATTTGTATATTCTATTCATATACTTAAGCTAATTGTTCATTTAAGATTATATTTATTTATGAATTGGATTTTAATAATGTATTTAAGACTGTATAATAATTGACTGAAATATGAAGAGATTTTTTTTAATATTATATGAATTATACAATAATTATTGAAATAAATAATTGATTATATTTATAATTTTTTTAAATTATTTCACGCATATTGTTTTTATTGTAGGTATTTTTTAAATTAAAAATTATTGTATTATAATGTACCTATATCAATTAATATTAATGATCAATGTCAGTAAGACAACTAATATTCTAGAAATTCTGGAGTCCAGATAACTATTAAAAATGTAATACTAAAACAATTTTTCTGTCATAAAATAATTGAATAATGATTTAGAAATGTTTAAAATAGTTCTATATTTTGATATTTATTGAAAAAAACTTGTGTTAAATGTATAATATATATTTATTTGTAAATGTATACTGAAAATTATAAGCTATACTTTTTTTATTGTAATAATTATATTTGAACTATTTTTTTTATATATTTAAAAATATATCAATATTATACTATAATATATCCATTATTCATAGTACATAAGAGTATAATTTATATACCTAATAGAGTGTCAATTTTAAATATATGTGGCATGTGGCTTATTAATAAAATTTATCGAGTTAATTTTGCTTCCAAATAAAAAATATTTGAAAATTTTATTTATTTTGATTTTTATATCTTTTTTTTTTGCTATATCATTTTTGTATTTTTTAATTTTAATTTTGATTATAGCCTGGACATTAAAAGAGAAACATCCTTTCGCTTTCGAAAGCTTTTGCCAATATAATTATTAGGCGACTGAATAAATATATGTGTGCAGTCTACTGAGCCAATAATTTTAGGAAAATGTCTTAATTTATAAAACACTTTTTGAATAATTTTCTTTTCCTGTGTATATTTATAAATTGAGGGCGGAGTCAGGCAATAACAGTTGATACTTTTTTAGTAGTTCTGTACACGGTAGATTTGTGAACACGAATATGATCACCAATTGCTATTTGAGACATATATACATATATATCTATTGAATTTAAATATTTTACATTTCTTAATGAAAATAAAAATGTGTTTTACTTGAAATGTCCCAGTAGCATAGTGACGAAGAATTATTAAAACTTGAACTTCTGTAGATATTGTAAAATTTCTTTGTGTTTTATGGTCGGTACTTTCAGCTATAAGGTGCATTAGAACAGTAAAAATTTCTTTTAAAAGTCTACATATAAAGAAATATTACAAGTGTATAAATAATCTAGAAGCTTAATGATGGATTACTAAAACAATTTATAAGCTTTGCTACTCCTAAAATAATTTTATGTTATAATAAACATTATATTCCCATGATATGGCCAATATAGGATGTAGGTACCTAGTGAGTAATTATTGAAAAACATACCTAAAACGACATTTGAAGTCGTAGTCATCAAACTTCTTAAAATAATTTAGACACTTCTCAAAATAACCTTGTTCTTGGTAAATCAAATAATACATCCGAATTAAACTCTTCGTGTTCTGTGATAGTTAATAATAAGTAGAAATAGTAAGAAGGTTACAATTATGGTAATTACGATTACCTATGTAAAAAATATTTTTATATGATTAGGTACAACAATAAAAAATGTATGATGTATCTAAATAGTAAATATAATAAATAGCTAATAGATAGGTACATGATCTAATGATAAATATTGAAAAGGGCATATATAACCAATAATAAGTACCTATTCTGCTATATAGGAATAGAAAAACTACAAACCAAACTAAAGAAAATTACAGGAACTAAAAAAACTATGTTAATTAACCAATGACGATGGAGACGATGCACACACGGACCTATTGCAATGGGATACATCTATGAGGCAACTTATAGTTAAAACAAGAGAGTGTTCACGGATCTTGTAGGGAAATTATTCAATTATTTATACAATATCAACTCGAACAATCAAATAATATTAACCGCGATTAAGGAAAAATATTAATATATATATATATATATATATTTAAAAAAACAATGGAATAATCCCAAAAGGTGAGGGCTGGGAATGGGTATACGATCGTTTGGAAAATACATCGTGACGACAGGTATCCGATTCCAATACATAAAATACAGTAAAACATTACAGTAAGCGCTGTATACACACAACCACTGACACGTGACAACGACCGCAATGGCGGCCGGCAGTGAGCGACGGCGACCAACATTCAGACAGTTTTAGTGGTGGGAATGTGCGAGAACGGATGAGTTTTGGTCGCCATACAGTAGCGTTCTCTCGATGGCCCGACTATAGTTTAGTGAGCTGATAATTAATAAATTATTTAAGAGATTACTAAATTTAGTAGCCGTTTGATGGACTACCTACTAAAACGTTATTCATTCATTAAACACTTACTAAATGTTTATGAAACCTGTGATAGGTGTTATACGCACGCCTGTATATGCTTATGTCGCACTTTTATAATTTATATCGATTATAAAAACCAAAATTTTCTTTGTGATAGCCAGTCTCCCCCGCGAAGAGGTACTGGCAAGAGACCTCCGAAAAGGCGAGATATAATATTGATGTTTTATATTGATATACGTTTACTATAATTGTATTAAAGTGTTTTGTAACTATTAAGATTTGTTTTATTAATTTGTATTGCCGTACACGTCGAAACCTACATTGACGTATACGACAAAGTTGGCGCACAACGGGACCCGCACTTCCACGACCCCGAGATTAAGAGTTAGCAACAAGATATTCACGATCCTGAAATTTGGATTTTTTTTCACCTGCGGTTCACTATTACCAAAGTTGACGGCCAGCAGGATTTGGTAGCCACGACAACAAGGAACCCGGATTTCAACTTCAGGAGATATTGGATTTTTTTGTGTAGATACCTACACATCTTACCAAGGTATACCTATTTATTTTTGTGTAAAATTTTTTTTTGGTGGGTTTAACCAAAATTGTTTTTAATGTGTAATTTCTTTTTCCTCCTGAGTTTAGGGAATTATTTGATTTTATGTGTGGAAATGCGTTTTATTTTTAGTTTTTTTGTATGTTTTCTATGAAGAAAAAAAGCCTACATTCCCGTGTTTTATAAATACAACATTGAGTACCTTAAATAGGTAAATATTTTTTTTGACGTGTGTGAAATACGTTTTTCCCGTTCTTTTTGTATGTTTTCTATGACGAATTAACCTACATTTTCGTGTTTTATAAATACGATTTTGAGTAGGTACCTATCATGGATAGGTACATATATATATTTTTTTGTCATGTGTGAAATACGTTTTTTTTGAGTAATTTTTTATTGTATATTTTCTATATAAAAAAACTTACATTTTTTTTTTTCGTATCTGATTAATACGATTTTCAATGTACTTGTTAGATAGGTACATATTTTTCACGTATGTGAGACATCTTTGGTTTGACCAAAACCTTTTTTCCATTTAGGAAAGAAACTTTTTTTTTATGGTTTAGGTGTAATCGATTTTTACACTTTTACATTTTCACCACTATTTCTAGGTAAAGATTTTTTTACCTAAAACCTAGTTTTTTATAGGGAAATATTTTTTTTTCTCTTATTTTTTTTATTTTTCTCTCCCTACAGATTTAATTATATTATATTTTTTCTTTAAATATAAAATAGAATATGAGCGATCAAAATTTGACTCTCTAAAATTTCTAATTAAATTAATAAAATTACTGATATTTTTTCTTTAAAGAAAGAATAAATCAGAAAAAATCAGCTTATTAACTTGTGCTTATTAAAAAGAATTAAATATTTTGGGTAAGGTTAATAAGGATTTAAGACCTAGACTGGTTACCTAGGTATTTCAGAGAGGTATTAAAAACCAATGATATATAGTTGATATAGTCTAGACGAGGTAGAATGAAATAAAATTATTCAAAATACTAAAACACATTAGATAGTGAAAGATCAAAATGTTTTCGTTTCACAAAGGAATGGTACGACAATAAAATTAAAAATCAAATAAACAAAAGTTAGACAGTTTAGGAACCAGCAAAATTAAATAATTAAATGACTCATTTAGTTCCATAAAAGAGGGTTTGGTTGCCCGGATTTACTTCGACCTACAGTTTGAAGTTAATGTAAGAGTATGATTTAAATGTATAAAAATCAACAGCGATAATTTTATACAAAATTCAATCGAAAATTAATAGTTTTTAAATTTAAACAAGAATTTTTCCTCAATTTTATGAGTTGATCTGATTGAGAAAATAATTATATTTCAACTAATTAAATTTTTTTAAAATTCTGATTTTTTTTTTTAATTGACCAGTTTAAAAATGGTCTTACTAATTACCTATTAGATACCTACTACATAATATAGTTGCTATATTGGTAATGGACGTTGAGACATCATGATTATCCACCGTTTATCAAAAATGTGTAATGATATGAAGACTATATTATTTCTTTTCATAACCATAATTGCCGTGTGATTTAATCTATTTTGGTCTAGTGATAGCATGTCAAAAATAATTGAGCCCTGCCACAATGGTATAATTATAAAACCTGGTAGTCAATAAGGCCTGATTTTTGCCGATCATTTTGATTATTTTTTTAAATTTATTGATTTTTGAAAACAATTTGCGAAGGATTTAAAAGTCAAAATAAAAAAAATGTGCACTTCGCTGGTTGGGTGTCAGTAGGGGTGGATGCACTTCGCTACTGGGCAGTATACTCTTGGTGAATGTATTGCATTTGAAACAATGATAAATCATTGCATTCAATAAAACGATTCTGAGCGTAGCTTCGGTGTAGTATTCATAACTCTTAATATTAGTTATATAATCAGTACGTACCTAATTACATTAAAGATCAAATGTAGAAATAAATATGATCTTACGAAATTACGAAGAAATGAAAAATCTGGATTTAATGAAATCGTATTTTTGCCGTTTTTTCGTCATTTTTTGGTAGTTTTTCTTTACGCATTAAAAAACTGTTGAGAAAATCGAAAAATAACCTCTAAAGTATCAACTAGATGCAATTTTCTACCAGAAACTTAGTAAGCTTGTAAAGATTGGAGCACTCCTTCTGGTACTAAATTTGTTAACAGGAAAAAAAAAATAATAAACATCATTGTAATACCACTAGCTCCCTCGCTACGTTCCGAATCTAAAACTAATAGTATTTCCAAACTCATTAATTTTATCACAATAAGATTCATATAATGTTTACCACAAATTTATTTTTTTTTAAAGATCCCATTACTTGGATATATATTAAACGTTCTTGTAAATATTATAATCTATTGGTATTCATTCGATGTCAATTAATATATTTTATGTCTCGCTATATTCAAATATAATAATGCGATTTATTTACCGAAAATTATTTTACTTTATAAAATATATAGACGATTTAATAAACTTCATTTTGACTTACACACCATACAAATTTAACTACTAACAATATATTACTATAATACCATAAATATCGTTATTATTTTAATATTATTATTATTTTACAAAGTTACTAAGTAATTTCATTCAAAATGGTTTTTTAATCCTAATCAGTAATAAATTAATTTATATTAATAAACATTATGACTTGTACCTAAAGCATATAAAAATTAAGTTTGTTTGGAGTTAAAAGTGTCATAAATTACTAGATTCAATCATTTCTGGTCAATATCCTACGTTAAGGTGGCTCTCGTCGGACGAATTTTACACACTAAAAAGACCTATTTTTTGTCCATCGTAGCTAGTGATTGAATAAATAATTCTATAAATATATTGAAAGTTGATTAAAACATTTTAACGACTACTTTTTATCGACTATTTTATTTTTTTTTAATATTATTTCCTTATTTATTCCTTAAAATATTCAAAAATTGGATATGCAAATTTAAAAAGTAAAAAATCGGTTTAAACTTAATTTGTTGATAATCTGTTTTCCAAATCCGAATCGGGATAAATAAATAAATAAATCGTTACGATAAACTAAACATGGACACATTTAAGTACAATATTTAGAAGAAATTTTGACGATCATTTACACGCACGTGTCTGCGCGTACGTTATCGGTTTACATTATAATGCATGTATACGTGTTACGGATAACGGAATTTACACACACTAATATTAATTTATACAATACACAATAAACATGCACAGTGTATACATATATATATATATATATATATATACATATATACAGTATATACATACGATATACCCATACGATATTTTTCTATTATTTGAAAATTGCTTACACACAATCCCTTAGAACTTAACCATCAGAGAACAAATATGACAATTTGAAATTTGGTTAGGTACTTTTTGGAAAAAAAAAACAATATTTTTCACGACGCAATATACTTATTCACATTTTTTTCCGTACATATTAATAGCTTATATCTGCGGCAAAATTATAAAACGATTTTACAAAATGTTGCTTAGACTATATATTTTTGTTATTGATCAGGTGGTGATAAACTTCAAAGGATAGTTTATCGGCACGTACGTTATCAATTTATCGACAAGTTTAACTTTATGTATATGAACGTTTATTGCTTATTTAAATCGACTACATTTGACAATCGATGTACCGACACCTGACACTTAAGTTTTAACCATGTGTTAATGATCAAAGACCACGTAAATTACTACACAGCTTATATTTACATGTAGGTTTTATAAAAACATTTATATGATAATCATATGACCTATTTACTTTGACTTGTTGACCGTCATCTACTATATATGCTTATAATGTCTGATGTGCGAAACATTTCTTGGGAAATAATTGATATAAAATATTTTATTTTAATTTTATATTTGAAAATTGAATATTTAATTCAAAATATTGGATTTTTTTTTCTTATTTGGCTACATGGCATAATAACTAAACATATCTCGCCAATTTAGAAGATAACTATTGCCGGTTTTCGATGTGCAATCACTTTATTATTTTATATTATATAAAAGTTATTTATTATAATTTTGATTTTTCACTCCAGTGAATACATTCAATAAAGTAGGTAAACTGTGTTATTATTACATTCTAGAAAAATTGAAATAGTATTAAGAGTATATGGAAATACAAAAAAAAAAAAATTATAAGATAGAAATCATCGAGCATTTAAAATAAAATTACTCTAAAAATAAACATCCAATCATAATCCAGGCAAATAAAAATTAAATTATAATTGTTTTAGCCATCTAAATATTAAAAAATAAATAAATAAATAAATAAAGTCGAAGTCAAATTTTTAATTATTTTCTACTAAGTGAAAAATATTTTAATTACTGATTTGGGCGTAGTAAATCAGTAAATTGAGAGTTTGATTTTAAATTCATTTTTTTTTAATGTTAAAATGCATAATTGACAAACACAGTGCCAAAATGCATACTATCTCAGAATACAGAAGATACTAATAACAAAACGAAGTTCCAAAAGGTGTGCAATTATTACAATTTGGAATACAGTGAAAAATTCAAATTTGTGAAATATTCAATTTTTATTTTTATATAATATATACAAGAATAAAAAAGCCGGTCAGTAGGTTGTGGAAGCACTTCGCTCGTCGGGTGTCAGTATTGGTGGATGCACTTCGCTACTGGGCAGGGTACTTTTGGTGGATGTATTGAATTTGAAAGCAATGATAAATC